>CAXITT010000139.1:3441-96192 GCA_964033795.1 Lymnaea stagnalis | reverse complement strand
ATTCCCAGTCCCCCCCACCCCCCCCCCCCCCCGAATGTGCAGGTTTTATTTAATTTGCTATGTACTGTGGCGCCTCCAGTAATAAACAACTCAACCAGCCCCAACCAGTTTGTCCCCAACCCTTGGAAAAAACAACAACAAAGAAATGACGTTTCTGCTTTATAATGTTTAACAAAAATGTAATCTGTAGTTTTAAATTTTGACTCGTTAGATGAACAATACATAGGACTGAAAATCAGTATATAAAGGAAGTCGATACCAAGCTGGTGATGTTAACAATAATCACGTTAGTTATACTATTAAGTAGATATAAATATAAAAAAATAAAACATAAAAAGTATTAAAAACCATATTAACTTACAGCACGTGAAAAAGTATAATACAAGAAAACTACTAATATCAACACACACACACACACACACACACACACACACAAATATAAGGTCTCTTATCTTGTGTCTCATGTAAGTCTCGTAAAAGTCTGTCGGTCACAGTCGACCGTCGTTTTTTTTAAGTGAGGGAGTCAGAACCCTCCAGAACAGGAAGTCTAGAAATTTAATCGCCAGAGAGCATTTCCCCCTTCTCATAGTGACTTCTGGAAACGTAAACAAACTTTCCCAAATCAAGTTGGGGGGGGGGAGAGAAAGAGTGCCAGAGTTAATTGGTAACGTCAGTAACAAAAGTGGTGGTTACAGCCACATCATAATCTATCTACCTACCTACCCATCCATCCATCCATCCATCCATCCATCCATCCATCCAGCCATCCATCCATCCATCCATCCATCCATCCATCCATCCATCCATCTATCCATCCATCCACCCGCCCATCCATCCATCCATCCATCTATCCATCCATCCACCCGCCCTTCCATTCATCCATCCATACATCCATCCATCCATGGCCTCAATGTTGTCATTGCGGATTTGGGCCGAAAGATAGGCTATATAAATTCTTTGTTCCCCAATCTTGTCAGACTTTACCAAGGTGCTCCCCGGCTGTTCTAAAATCACAGCTCTGAAATCACACTAAAACTCAACGTCACCAAGGGAATGTGGTCGGACCCATAGATATAGGTACAAATTCATCCCCCCCCCCCCCCCCCCCCATTTTCAGAATTTAGTTAAGTTAATAATTGTATTGCTTGTATTAAAATAAATATTTACACGGAATTGAGTTTTTTTTGGGCTTTGTCGGAGAATATGTTTTAAATATATATTATATATATATATATATTTTATTTTCAGATTTATCTATTAAATCTAACTTTATTAATTTACATTTTAACTTTTTTTGGTGACTTTTTTTTTCCTTGATACGTTTTTCCGTTCACCGGTCTGAACTCTTATTCCCATACTCAAAGGTTCAAATAAAGAAAGAAAGAAAATGCAGTGATATTATTTTGAAAGGTAAAGTTAAGAAAACACCACATATTACGAATAATAATAGTGAAAAATTATCATCAAATTCAAATGCAACCATTTTAATTTGCATTGTTCAAAATTTTCTTAAAATAGCTTATCCGTACTAGTCGCTTTCGGCGGATCGGTCCAGGCCCGTTCTTAGGCATACGCTGACTACGCATCCGCGTAGTGCCCCAAACGTGAGGGGGCCCCCGTGAGGCGCCCTCGATATATGTCCATATATTTCAGAAGTACACATTTTCTCTAGTGGCGGAATTATCAATATAGTTAGTGGTTACCAGCGAGCAAAAAGGAAACATTGATGAAGGCAGAATGGAGGTGCCGCGGTGGTGTTTTCTCCTCAGTTCGAGGGAGCTCCACCCCCAGACCCCCCTTTCGGGGCCCCAACCTACGCTCCATGCTTAGGGCCCCCAAACTCCTAAGAACGGCTCTGCTCGGTCACTATCCCCCAACGTCCTTTCGTTAAATTCTGGCTGCACCACAGTCCCAACCACAGCCTTAATTATTAAGCAACTTTAATTTTATGCTCAGTTCACACGACCAAATTTTCTTCGTCAAATTTCTATTTGAATGCACTATTTTGTGACACAAAATAGTGCGTTCATAAGAAAAATTAAAAAAGACGAAAATTTGATCGTGTGAACTGAAAATGAAGCAAAAATAACACACTCCAACGAACCCACGAAGCCTCCAAATAATTGTGTACTGAATGTATAAGCCTACAGTACATTCATATAGTTTTGAGGTTTAAAAAAAAAAAAAAAGAAACAAACAACATTTATGCTTTGGCGTGTTTTAAAAGTGTGATTTCAACAGGCCTATTTTGCTTGCATATGGCATGACTTTTATTTTTAATTTTAAAAAATGTGTACGTGGTTTATGACAAAAAGAAAGATTTCTTTTCATGTAAGACTATTTATTATTTTTTTTTTATTAAAAAAAAAGTGTAGTATAAATTAAAAAAAAAAAAAAAAATATTGGAGTCTGATTTTAAAGGGGAATATAACTGGATATTTTACATTAAAATAATATTTTTAAAAACTTTTTAGCCAGAAAAATGCTTTAGATAAGCACAAATTCTTGTCTTAACAAGTTAATGCATTAGGTAAGCAAGAGCGTGTTCAACTTCAACAAACTTTTGGAAGACCCCTTGTCACTGAAGCGACGCCTCCGAAACTATATTTAGAATATCATCCGGGCCCTAGATAATTTCTTACTTTTTGATTGGTTTATTTTGCGTTGAGGTCAGTAAAATTTCTAGCTCTACCTTTATCTGTCAGCATTTTTGATTGGCCACCTCTTCAACTATACTCGTCGACAAGAAATATGAGCTTGATAATTTAATATTAATTTTTCAAAGAAAATTTTAGTACATAAATAAAAATAGAGCAATTAATAAATTATTTTAATTTAAAGTTTATTTTTTAAAACATTTTTTGCCCTTGACAGTGTAAGAAGTGGCTAAACAAAAATGATACTAAATATAGACTATCCAATCGTAGAACGTCTACTTTGAAGACGCGTTGAATTCATAAACGAAAGATGTTGAGTGGCCCTAGTCTACAAAATCATCAATTCACAATTTTCGTACTTTACTATTCAAATTACCAGGTAACTTTAAGTATTTAATGATGTTTTGACATATTAGTTCCTTTATTTTTAACATGTGATATATCCAGTTTTAATCATGCACTTGCTGACCGCGATGAGTCAAATTTCACTCCTGATTGGTTTCTTTCCACATCTAAGAAAAAAAAATTCTTCCAAAACTTGAGTAGAAATGGCGTTCAAAGGCAACATTGCCTTTGTTCTTATTCCGAAATCGGAGGCAACTATTTCATTAAACCTAACAATTAGTCTTGTTAATAATTTCTTAAGCTTATTTCCAACTTTGTGTGTATACAGAGGGGATTCTCTTTCTGCACGTGTCTCTATCTCTTAATCTAAAAAAAAACTTGTAAATATGAACTTGGGCCTTGGGCACGAACGGTATTGTGATTTCTGAGTGAGAGTGACACCGAGACTGAGGGTAGACCTGAAATCACAATACGAAATTTTTTCGAGCTAATGCGGACATAAAGATAATTCACTTCTAAATTATAAGATTTAAAAATTTTCACAGATTTAAATAAAAGCCAGTTACGTTAGTTAGGCCTTCTTCAGTTAATCAATGGTCCACCACTCTGTGATGAAAAATCATTGAAAATGAAATTCATTTATTGGACTATTTAGATTAGGCTAACACAGCCTACATTTTATAGGTCTAACTCTACCATTAGTAATTAGCATTATTATTCTCCTTAAACATTAGTGCCTACAATTAGCATTCCTTATCGTCAACATTATGACCATGGCACGGCGAACCATTGGCATTGGCGGGTACAACCTTAAAACCTGTCATCAGAATCAGTGTCATTCAAAACTCATCTCATGTTGAATGTTCCTTTCTCAGACTTATTATGATCAGTGTACTCACTGTTGTTAAGTGTACTACAAATTTATTTTTTAGGCTAATAATACTTATTTAATTTTTGAAATAAGGCTACGGCTTACACTTACTGATACCGACTTAGCTTTTAGTAGGAACTATCCTATAGTAGACTATACATAGTTATAATTGAATTGAAGCCACATAACAGTTTGGATGCTGTGTCCACTGTGTCTGCTGTTCAATTTCAAATAATGTTAGGCCTAGAGCAAAAAAATGTCTTTAAAAAATAATTAGATTTTTAATATTATTATTATACGCTCTTACTTGCATTTTTAAATTTTAAAGTATAGATAGGCTAGTTAATGATAGAGACAGAGATTTATCTCTCACAATCTGCAACATTTACAGTATTACAATGCAACAAAGTCAGTATAGTACAGAAATGTACAAAATTAATTTCACATATATAAATGCTTGAATATAGCACAAGTTGACAATCTCTTGCAAACTTTATTAAATGCAGTCAGTTATTAAAGTAATGTAATGTTCTGAATTTTATTGCCCTAACAATGATGACAATCCCAAGGCCCTGTTAAATCCAATCATACTGTATTAACTTCCTAAGCGAATCATCAGTCTATTTTTTTACATCGCATCATTACTTTCAATCATTGATTTAAAGATGCCAATATTTAAAATAAATAAAGATGTTGATAGAATGAATATGCACAATTTTTGCGTCCATTACATTATATTATATAGCATGTTTTCTACATTTTAATTTTCGTTAATCATTGGCTGCTAAGTCAAGTACCGCCTCGGGTCGTTACAAACTCCAGCCACTTCTGTGCATACACACTACACAAAGTAAATTATAATTAGTCTGTTTTAGAAAAAGTTCCGATTCGCTTATTATGCTTACTAGTGAAAACTGTTGTTACTATTAAGATGCTGTAATCAGCGTAATGCTGGTGGAAATAATATAATTTTGGTTTATTAAATAAATGATTTCAAAATGTTTTTATTATTTTTCTTTGACAATAAGTAATTTGCAATGATTAACACTGTCACAAAGTGTTGTCTTTAATTTTAACTGTAACCCAGATGTCAGGTTTGATTAAATTAGGACTTGAATTGCAAAGATTTTCAGTGGAGGATTGCTTTTTTGTGCATGCAGATTTCATTGCTGTACTGGTGCACTATCTTATGCTATTCAGAATTAAATCATACATTGATTTAAATTTAGTGATTGTGCTACTTAATTTTTCATGTGTGCGGCAAGTTTAAAAAAAAATATTTGTAATGGCTAATTTTAGACTATTTGAATAAGAGCATACTTGCATATATGTATAGGCTTTCCCTCTAATTAATATTCTAGGTATATTTAACTGCAGTTAATTTTCTTTTTACTTTGCTATTTCCATTTCAGGTACATAGTAGGTACCTCAAACCATTTAATACATTCTGATGATGCGGAGGTAGTATTTGCAGGCCTACTGTTTTTTGGTGAGTTGCTCATTTTAAAATGTTGAGTAATCTAATTTAAATAATTTTAAGAATATTAAAATGTTGTATAAAATCAGTTTTATCTCAAATCTTAATATTTTGGTTTGTTTTATTATTTTGTAGATGAACACAAGGCCTGGAAATGGCAGAAGAGCCCATGCTTGGGCTTTTTGATGGTGAGACAAACTTTCTTGATGAGTTGGCTGGGACAGGGTCTGGAGATCTTGGACCCTCATCAGGCCTGGATGATGGCAGCATGATGGGAGGGTCTAATACAGGGATGCCACCAGGCATACAACACATGCAGCAAGGACAGCCACAACAAGGTCAGTATGTGTGGGTTTACTAAAGAAAAGACACAGCTTGTATCAGAGTTCGCAAGGTTCGTAAAAAATATCCATGGCCCAGGAAAGTTTGGAAAAATTGGGGAAAAATGCTAGTCTGAAAGTTTAGGGGAAAATTATTTTTTAAAAATAGAAGGAAAAAAATATGAACGCCAAAAAAACAAAAAAAAAAAACAACACATTCCATTTAGCTGACATGTCTGGATTGCTTAATGATTTGTAACCCAACAAGAAAGAAATTGCTTGATTGATTTCTTTAAGCCAATCAAATTAATCTTAAGAAGTTTGCGGTCGCATATTAATTTGAACTGTTTTGACTACTCCTACACGTTGTTTGGTAAAAGTTGTTTGCCTTCGCTATCATTTTCAGTTTGGATTAGCCGCACATGTGCGTTTTCTATTGATACCATTCAAAATCTGTTGAACATTTTACAATATTAAATATGCCTGGAGTTTGTTATTTTAATGATATATGACTATTTAAGTCGAAATACAAGTTTTGTCTAAAAAATGTAGCGGATAACAAAAGAAAGCCCGGAAAGCCTAGGCTTTTTCCATTGCAGTGTTTGTAAAAATACACTGATATCTCATCAGTGGGGGAAAGAGCACTGCACAGCCATGCAAAGGTAAGTTACAGTAACTTAAACCTATTTATCTATTCACTTAGCAAAGTACAAATTAGGATGATATAAAATTTAAATTCTACAAACTCTTTCTGGTATTTTTTAAGTAAGCTACTAATTTGGCTACTACAATTTATTTTATCCAGACTTACGACTTAAGGCTCCCTGTTAATTTGAATGAGATTAATTGTGATTAACAATATGATATCATGATAAGCCTAACTATATTATAATAATTTGTTTGATATATTTTAGGAGAAAAGCACATTCAGAATGAGAAAGCTGCTATTCCTTTGACTCCCATTACTGGATATTTAAATACAGCTAATAATGCTGATCCAGTACCATCATCACCAAGGGTCTCTCATGGACAGGGATCAATATAAAAACTGTTCATATTCAGTCTTACTGCACAAAGATGGAAGTGTTTACCTTTGTAACCATTTGGACAGTGAAATGTTTAAATAACCATTACAACTTCTATTCTTCCTAAGACACTGCAGATTGTTTCAAGACCATGTTTCTTATTTGAAAAATTGCTGATAAGAAGTCTGCATATCTCAGCATTTTTGAAATAGCACCCTACTTTTCTGATATGCTTAAAACAGAAAAAAAAGAGCAGCTTCCACTTATATTTTTATGTTCTTTGAAACAATGAAAAAGCAGATGCAAGAAAAGCAAGTGGATATTTATGTTTGAAACAATGAACAAACAGTTGCAAGAAAGCAAATGGATATTTATGTTTGATGAAACAATCAAAACGGATGCAAGAAAGCAATTGGATATTTATATTTGGTGAAACAATCAACAAACAGTTTCAAGAAAAGCAAATGGGATATTATTAATAAAATTAATTATTTTTCCACTCATCTCATTTTCTTGGACATAATGGTTTTTAGAAAAATTCAGTCTTATCATCACAAGTTCTTGGACACAGGGGCTTTTTACAACTGTCTATGGATGGCCATGTCCTATTATCACAGACCTTGGACACTGGCTTGTTACGGCTGTCTATGGATGGCCCTGCAGGGAACTAGAAACTATTTGACATCTTAGAAAAAGAAACTAAACCATCTGCCCCATTTAAGCTATTAAAATTGGGTGTTGTGTTGGCTTCATATTTTACACAATCTTTTCTGTAATGGATGTACTGCAACCTTTGGACGCATACGAACATCGCAAATACTGCTGCATTTCTTCAAGTGTTGCAAGCACAGGTAATATTTAAAAATTAGTTCATAAAGCTGTCGCAATAAATTTCATTTTGATTTAGTAATATAGCAAACAGATTTTTTCAACACTGATTCCTATTAGATTTAATCCTTAATTTTGATATTCTTATAAAGTTTTTATTATTTGCAGGTGGCTTGAAAATATTGAGCTAGCTGACAGAGCTATCCTGATACCAAATCTGGAATTCTACGTAAAGGCTGTTTATTGCAAAATGCTTCATGGTGTCTGAAAAAGACAAGCTGAACGTAAAAGTTAATCGACCAGAGTCATGTGACGTTTGAAACAAAACAAAGAGTTTAAGTGTGACAACAAATTGAAGAGTTTAAGTGTGACACCATCAGCGTTCAGTATGAAAAATATGTTAGTCCATCATCACACCCAATTCATTGGAACACGTCAATATCTCCCCTTCTGAAAGATGGGTTAATAATTGAGTTTCTACTTAGCTTTCTGCAATAAAAAGGAGTTTTCTCAGATGTGTTTGATTGTTCAGCATCTCCACAAGCCACAGCAGAAAGAGGGCTCTCTATGAGTCAAGAGTTCGCTGTCGAAAATTTTAACACTATGAGTCTTTGTGCTCAACGACTTATAAATGATCAAGTCAGAAAGCCAGCAAAAGAGTTGAATTTTGCATGGATTTTTCTATCTGGAAAAAAAGAAAAATGTATCTGATTTATTTTAAAAAAAAAAAAAGTTTGAGATAGCTAAAATACAGGAGTTCAATAAAAGATTTCACAAAGCCACTAGATACAACTGGGCCCTTTTTAAATATTTTTTCTGGGACATTTGCTTATTAGTCTGTCCCTGATGATGCATCATGATTACTATGCTTCAACTATTAAATCAAGCAACACATTACTTTGTTTAAGTACACCACAGAGCTGAGTCAAATGTTTGTAACATTTAGCATACTTGTTTTATATTTCCCTAAAGCTAAAATACTTTGCAAGGGCGAGTTGGTTATTATGTATATATTGTATATACTTAAGTGTGGCAAAGAATTTTGTATCTATGCCATAATTAGCTAAATTTGTTTTGTTTTCTTCTTTAGAATATAATAATAGATAGGTCTTTGAATTTTACAAAAAGGTCTTTGAAGGTTTGGCAAAAGTTTGTGAATTCTGGAATTGTGAAGTCTGTTTGAACCCTGATATATAAAGCTACATTGTGCAATCTACGTTTAAGCAATGAACCGGAATTGTGAAGTCTGTTTGAACCCTGTTATATAATGCACATTGTGCAATCAACGTAAGCAATGAACCTTGTTATATGATGTACATTGTGCAGTCTTTGTAAGCAATGAACCCTGTTACATGATGTACTTTGTGCAGTCTTTGTAAGCAATGAACCTTATTATATGATGTACATTATTTCTATACACTAATAAAAATACATGCTGCACATCATAGTACATTGAATCACATCTCTTCTTTTAGTTGGTGTAATAAAAATTGCCATATACTTTGTAAGTTATTGTGCTATTCAACAAAGAGCTCTAAATAATCTGTAATATAAACTTGACAGCAGCACAAAATTCCTGCTGGTTAAAGTGCAATATATATAAAATATTTTCCGTAGTGTTGGCTTGCAATCATGGCAGCTATCTTCTGGTGAAAAACAAATAAGTAAACATTTTTTATTCATATTTTGCAAACTTGATTACACCTGGTTCAATTATTAAAATATTCTGAGTCATAGTTCAGTGGAACCATGCTATAATGCGAATTTAGTTGAAGCTAGGTCAATCCAATTTTGGTATATTGATTGTTACATGAATTATTTTCTTTAATGTATCCGATTGTAAAAATAGATCTTATGATACAAGACAATGACCCATCCACTAAAACTGGTCCAACTTCAACACCACAAAGTTCACTAACCATAAAACATTCAAATAAAACTGTTTCCACACTACAAAATCACTTATTTCTCCACTTTAAAAAAATTCCAACACTATTCAAAGAGCAATTGTAAAATCCTTTTATAACTCAAGCTTTTATATTAACACCATCTGTTTTTAGGGTCCCCAATAATTCCTCAATAGGTCATCAGCACAGGTTTTGTCTGCGTGTAGTTTGGCAGAATCAGACTCAATGTTTGATCTAGACTGTTCATAGTGCTTATCATGTAGTTTGGCAGAATTAGAATCAATGTTTGATATAGACTGTTAATAGTGCTTATTAATTAACTTCAATTTTCAATTCACTGGGATAAAAAGCAATATCTAGACTAGCTTGACTAGGTGCAAGTGAATCCAATAACTCACTGAGAAATAATTGTCAGTATAAACCTGTACACATCGTTGTTATTATAGATGGCACTTGGTGATCATAAATAAAAGTGTTTTGTTATTTTCCTTAACGTCTGCACTAGGCAACACTTGAAATAACCACTTTCAGATCTTTGTGGTTCAACAATAATTAAAATTTTATAACCCAAGAATGCAAATGACCACAGTGTGTCCATCTTGTGGTTCATACAAAACCAGTTGTGACTTTTCTTCGCTCAATTTATTTTTGTTCATTTAACTATCCTGTGACATTGATCTAATTTTTCCTTTGTGACCCAAGCCTGAAATATTTGATTTTTATATTCATTGTCTCAACATTGCATCAAAACTTGGTTTAGGAAATTACAAATGTGCATTTCAATCTTCAGGTCTGATGATGGGAGGTCAAGTGTCAGGTGCTTATCAGCCAGGCTTAAGTCAGGAAGTGTCTGGGTATGGCATGCAGTGTTCCCAGTCCAATATGATGGGTCACCAGCAGTACGGTGGCGATCAATACGGACAGTACTCCAACTCTATATCCAAGATTGGCCACAATCAAGGAATGATGATGGTACCTGGTGGTGGTCAACCTCAACAGCAGGGACCCTTCAGTCCTAACGTGGGTGCTGGAATGATGCAGCAGCAGCAGACGGGGTACACGGGTTACAATATCGGTGGTCCTCACGGACACTCCCAACCACAATCCATGTCTCAGATGTCTCCCATGATGTCACCATCTCCTGGTGGGTGGAACCAAGCCCAGACCAGCCCCAATCAACAAGCACAACCACACCCCCACTCCCAATATATGTCCCCAGGTGGTCCCCAAGGTCAAATGTCCCCATATGTAAATCAAGGATATCACAACCAGCAGATTTCTCAAATGAATCAATACAACCCAGCTAACAAGATGGCAGCTTCCTCCTCACCTTATATCCGCCCTTCAAATCCAATGCAGGGTGGAATGTCTAGTCCTCCAGCTTCTATGAATTTAATGGGTCAAATGCCAGTCAGGAATTCACATCCTGGGTATCCTTTACATCAAGCAACTTCAGCCTCTCAGCACAGTGCCATGATGCAGGGGGGCTACAACACACAAATGAGCCAAGGCATGACTGGTCCCAACACATCTCAGTATCCTGGCGACATCTTGACTACACATGGACCAAACCAGATGAGCTCAGGCACGATGGGGCAACACTATCCCCAATACTCTGGCAGCCAGCAACCAAGACCAGATGGCCCCGGAGGCCTGTCTCACTACACGACTCAGGCCCAAACCACGGCTTACGGTCAACCTTATCCGGCCATGTCTCAACCTCGACCCGGCAGCAGCACGCCATCACCTCGACCAACACCCCCTCCTCAATCAATGACACCTAACCACAGCAGCAGCTCTCAGGGAACGTATGGACAAAGTAGTCTCCAACAATTAGAACAACTTGTGTCCCCAGGCATGCCAGGTTCCAATCCTTACCAGCAACTCATGCAGCAGAGTTCAACCTCCCCCACAGGGTGTTCTAACATGCAATGCCAACAGCAGCAAGGTCCAATCTACAGCTCTACCAATTTTCCAACAACCACTGTATGCTCTACAGTTTCCCAGGGAGGCAATGTGCAGGCTACGAGTGGCATGGCTTCCAATCAAGGACACATGAATATGATGCAGAATCCAAATAACCTAGTGAACTATCAAAATCAAATGGTCCAAGGCTCTACTGCACCCATGAGTCCTAATCAAGGGATGATTCCACATGGACAAACAGGCATAGAGATTCAAAGACTAGAACAGCAACTGCAGCAACTTATGAGCATGCCACAGACCCAGCAGATTTCCCAACAAATGCTTGAAATTCAGGAAAGGTTAAGAATATTTCGTTCCCAGCTTCAGCTGCATATGCAGCCTCAGCAACACCATCAACAAATGCAACAACCTCGAGCAAAGGTGCATGTCCAGCAGCAAGGACAGATGATGAACCAGCAGTCTCAACAAATGGGACAGATGCGAACAATGCAAGGAGGGGCCCCACCCCCTATGCAGCCTAATCACATGAATGGACAACCCAATCAACAACAGCAGCAGCAGCAAGGTTACCCCAGAGGTCCAAGTCTTTCAGGCCAGTCTGGTATTCCGATGTCCAACTCTCGATCTGTACACTCACCCCAGAAAGTGCAACCCTTCCAGGTAAGCACTTGTGTCAGTTTGTTTGGAGTATTTTGATTATAGGTAATTGCTAGTTTCAGGAGCCATCTATTTTTTAAAAAGTCATACCCAATTTTTTAAGAGTGGTTTTGTGCGGCATTGTGGTGACAATGGTAATTTATATTTAGTCAACTTTTCCACAATGAGCTCAAATTTTCTAGGTGATAATTTCTATTTCCATTTCTTTTCTAGAATTATAGGTTGGTTATTACATATTTCATTGCCCCTTTAGAGGATACAACTATGATAGTTAATTTACTTCTTTAGAGTAAATTGTGGAAATAGGTCGTATACTTTGTTTTAAATGAGTTTTTTTATTGCTCATACTTCAAAAATTCGTATGGCAAATGTTGATAACTGTCAGAAAGTGATGTGGTAGAACTATTTTGGGCAATTTATTAAGGTAATTCAACATTATGCATGGTGATGAAATTTTTCTGTATTCTTGCCATCAACTTAAAAAATCAACTTAATACATCTGTTTAGCAATAGATGGCATTTAAAGTATCTCCTGATAATGGATGTATTGTTTGGCGGCATTATGAAATGCTTGACTCAATATGCAGCAAATTCATCCACCTAACTGATTTTCATGAGTTTAAATTTAAAGAAATTACTCATGATATGCTCACTGTCATTGATGACTTCACCTTAAAACTGATGGCATTGAGATCTTCAAGACGAATATAGGTTGAAATAAAAGTTGAACTCCCTTGTTGTCCACAAGGCCTTTGCAAAGAGATGTCAAATCCTGATTTAATGTGCACAGCAATGGAAATATATCCCAGTGATCAAAATAATTAAACTTAAGTGCTAATCCACATGTGGGCAAAAGCAGAAGGCATATTGGCAGTGTTGCTACGCTTATTATAGTATCAGTGTTGTTATGATCATTTCTAACACATTACTTGTGATGATCAGATAAATTATGTACCATATTTTCTCAACCCTTCCACCCCGCAGGAGCCCCTTCCCACATTATTTCTTCAGGCAATGTATGAAATTAATTCTTGTGTTGTGATCATCTAGTTCTAATTGCAAACTTCTAGCAAGTATCATTTGAAGAGCGCTTCTCTTAAAATATGACCTGTTTCTCACATTTTTCAGGACACTGACTCCAATATGTAAGGTTGCTGACAAAAGCTCCAATTGAATTATGAACTCTTTAATCGTGAGAAAGAAAAATGTAACCTTTCTTCAAATTGAAAATTGAAATAACCATTAAAGTAACTACTCTTCCATTTGTGCAATTTGACATTCAAGAAAAGGTGTCACTAAGTCATACGGTACCTATTACCTAGAAATGAATTCTGTGCCTTTGATCAAAATGGTTGGCCCAACTCACTGATTTACTTAGATTGAAGTGGCATCAGCTTGTCTTTTAGTCAACACAAAACCATGAATTTATTGCTTGGTTGTAGACTGTTCAAAATAAATACAGTAAACTACCAAAAAAAAAAAAAGGCATTGATTTATTTTTTGTACAGTTACTAAAAACTAAAGACAACCGTATTTTTATAACAAGTTGTTTTTCTTTTAGTAAACACAAAACCTTGAATTTTTTTCTTGGTTGTAGACTGTTCAAAATAAATACAGTAAACTACAAAAAAAAAAAAAAAGGCATTGATTTATTTTTTGTACAGTTACTAAAAACTAAAGACAACCGTATTTTTATAACAAGTTGAAGCTGAAAGTCTTAAGTTATCATTGGCCTGCCCATCACTGTCATCATAATGACACCACTGTCTATAAAAGCAAACAAGACATGTGCATTGACTTAACTTGTTGCTCACTGTTGTTTACACTGACCACCTCTGATGCTTTGGGGGATTATTTCTTAACATTATTAATCATTTGAATTCTCAGATTTTATGTTTTGAATTTTTAAATGTTTATTTGAGCAATCAATCTCATAACATATTTAATTAACTTGATCATAATCACATTCTATCACACAAATTCGAGGAATAATTATATTTTTATAAGAGGAATCTTTTCAATCGGGGTCATGCCATTCATCAAACAAAACTTTCATAAAAACAGTCAAAATCAGGGCCAATAGCTACGCATTATTAGTTTTGTTAATGCTAAAAACTATGGCCAGGTTGAGACATTGACTCGTGCATAGGCTACATAAGGCCAGGTTGAGACATTGACTCGTGCATAGGCTACATAAGGCCAGGTTGAGACATTGACTCGTGCATGCATAGGCTACATAAGGCCAGGTTGAGACATTGACTCTGCATATGCTACATAAGGCCAGGTTGAGACATTGACTCGTGCATAGGCTACGGTTGAGACATTGACTCGTGCATAGGCTACATAAGGCCAGGTTGAGACATTGACTCGTGCATAGGCTACATAAGGCCAGGTTGAGACATTGACTCGTGCATAGGCTACATAAGGCCAGGTTGAGACATTGACTCGTACATAGGCTACATAAGGCCAGGTTGGGTAAGAAAAAAAAAGGCAATTATTTTTTTTTTAAATTTACGGTTCTGTCAAAGGGCCCACAACTTTTACACGACTAGGTGCTGTGAGTAGCTGAATTAATTCCCTTTGCAACCATTTTGTTCAGCACAAGACTGTTTTTTTTTTAGTGGTTTTCATTCGCAACTTTTCGTGCATAAGTGATTAAAATTTTATTCAATTAGCATACACACTCGACAGACTGCTTCCTTAACATTAAACCCTCTATATTTTCCAAGTACTTAATAAAACCACCGATCTTGATGCCATGCTTTAGTCTTTGTTAAACATTTTGTGCTCGGATTTAACACTAAATTAATGCATATCTCGGCCCCCGGTCACACTGTTATACGGAACGCTCTGTTAAGTAATCCAAACACAATGGGAAAAAAATTGTTTTAATGAGTTATGCGCCCCCCCCCCTATTTCTCTTTCTTTCATGTTAAACATTATAAACCCTTTGCATTTGTTGTTGATGATATTTTTGTTGTTCAAGTTCGCGCCATTTGGTGTGTCTACATAATTATTGTTTAGCTTTGGTTCCCTCGAATGTAAACATGAAGACATCGATTCTTTGCAGTTAATTTTGTTGGTTTATTCATTCATCTATTTGATGTGCTTAAACAATAAGTGTACTGTTGCATGAATTATGACGTACTGGGTCGTCACAAACATAACCAGCCAGCAGGTAGGGTTTTTTTAGAAGGGATGCAGACAATGACAGATATAGCTCGTTGCAAGATAACTGCTGTACCCTAAATAGAAAAACTTCCTTTTTTTTTTCTTCCCGAAAAAAAATTAATGTCGCGTGCTTGCGAGCTGCTGGCGCGCGCATGTGTTCGCCACTCCCTTCCTATCGGCAGTACTACTCTTTGTTCCTACTTGTATGGGAGGCCAAGGAGGAGGGGCAGCCGCCGCCTAGTTTAAAAAAAAGACAGGTGCGTTGAATCAACTATTGCTTAACCCCACTATTTTTGTATTTATAAAAAAAATAAAAAAAATTATAACACGATTGATTCTATAGATGTCAGTCCAACTATCAACCTAGTCAGAGTTTTAATTCATCCTGTAGAGGCCAGTCCAATTATCAACCTAGTCAAAGTTTTACTTGATTCTATAGATGTCATTCCAACTATCAACTTGGTCAAATTGTACTGTTCAGTTTGTGTGTTCACTGTTGTCTTTCCCGTTTGAGCTACGTAATGAGGCTCGCGTGTAGATTCAAAATTATAACTTCAGTGTTGACAGACCTCCCTAGGGACTCCTTCCACCAGTAGATTATTAGAACGTGTCATTAAGTTGACAGACCTCCCTAGCGACTCCTTCCACCAGTAGATTATTAGAACCTGTCATTAAGTTGACCCAGTCACCTTAAGTTTCGATTTTTAATTTTTAAAAATTTTTACACGTTGTAAAAGCTAGTTAGAAGTTTGTGCTTCCGTTTTAAAAGGTAATTTTATTTTTATATATATATATATATATATATATATATATAATATATATATATATATATTTAAAAAAAAAAAAACTTTCTTGATCGTTGCATTTGAACCTGAAAACGAAAGAAAATGTGGAATAACTAACCCGAGCATTTTAGCCCTGGTTTGCTTTGTGAGTCACAGGCCATGTCGGAAGACCTACATGAGGTGTGTACCTTTAGCAATGGTCTACACTAATAATAATATGATAAGATTGAAAGTGGGTGGAGGTGGGGGCTGTGTGATTAAACCCATTTCTACAGCAAAGCATCTCTCTCCAGCCACCAAGGTGTGTCTCAACGCCACACACTACCAGCAATTACTAACGAGTGGTGTGTTTGGCCGGGGGGGGGGTGGGGCTTCTCTCACCTATTTATGGGTGGGTGACGTACTTAAAATAAGGCTGTGTGGTGTTGAATTCTTTGTCAGTCTGCTATTTATTCCCCTCCCCTCGTTCACGTCTCCTTCCTGTCTGTGCTTGATTCTTTTGTAAACAAGGGGAACACATAGACACCAATACAAGCTAAACACATCCGATTGTACAAGTTGTGGCCTATTTTTTGTGTTAACCAATCAAAAGTTTTGGCAATTTAAGGAGAAACCTTTTATCCACCGCCACCTCTATTTTAATTTTTTTTTAAACTTGTGATTATTGAAATCTGTGCCACTGCGCATGTCCACACAGTACATCAAAAAATGCGAGCTTGGGTAAGCGTTTTTTTTTTTTTCTTCAATTATTTTTTTTTAAAATATGTAATTAATTGTTTCGTGTGAAGTTGTGCTGGAAGTAAACCAAGTGAACGGAAGGTTTGAACACGATAACGTCTTGGCACTCCATTGCATAAACATGATGACCATCTCGTCCCTTTTAAAAATCAGTTAAATTTTTATTTTTTTTTTTAAAGCACTACCTAGTTGTATTGAGGTGTTGAGCTATTTTATACTGAGTTATACCTTTGATCGTTTTCTTTGTGTGTCCTCTGTCAGTACCGACAAACCTAACCATTTCTTGTACAGGCCTACAGTCTCCCAGTGTTCCCTGTCAGTACCGACAAACCTAACCATTTCTTGTACAGGCCTACAGTCTCCCAGTGTCCCCTGTCAGTACCGACTAACCTAACCATTTCTTGTACAGGCCTACAGTCTCCCAACTACTAGATCAGCGACATCCATTTGGCAACGCCTGAAATGTTCCGTTCACTTCTACTCTGATCATATCCATCATAGACTATATGCATACTACTAAAAACCCACCGTCCTTCTCTACATCAGGTTGTAGACGACTACACCGGATGCATTCCCCTAGATTCACCGGTTTGATACGTAACTTATTCACCTTTGATTTGCTAAGTAAGAAAAAAGAAAGTTATAAATAGTGTTGCCCGCCGGCAGTCGCCCCTCTCTCGGTGGCTAGCTTCCCCCACCGATCATTTCTTTTCAGTTAGAATAACTGTCTCTTGCTGTAACACGCCTGTGAACAACTCGTGTATCGACCCGACCAGTGAAATAATAACTACCGCTTTCAATGTTAATATTTAACTGTTAAAACAGCCGCGCCGTGAGTCACCGCCACCGTAGGCCTTGACCTTGTGCCATCATCAACTGATGTAACTTGTCAGGTTGAAATGATTCTGGTAGATTAGTTGTGCGTCTCTGCCTGTCGATAGCATTGCTTTTTTTCTTCTTTTTTTTTTTTAAGTTCTGCTGGATCCATTTACATCATGGATGTGGTATCGATTATTTTATTTTAATACATCGCCCGTGCTTAAGTTTGGACCAGTCAATTTTCTTGACTCGCTTGTAGCAAAACGGTGTACTGCTGTAAGCTGCTGGAAGAAGTGTTGCACATTCAATAAGAATGGGGGAGTTTCAACAAGACATGTGACTTGAACTTTCGCAGGTGTTCAGGTTGTAGTAATGCTATACTTAAATACAACCTAGAGTCATCGACAAGCATGCTTGTCAAATCCAATTTTTCCAAAATCCAAATTCTGCACATGACATTGAAAAAAAAAAAAGTTTTTTTACCAATTACAATTTTGAGAAAACTTGCTTTATGTAAGCATGTGTAGAGAAAGTCGAACAGGCGGCGAAACACTTAGTGAGTGATTAAAACATGCTACATTTCAACGATCATATCAACTATCATCTTATTCAAATTCAAAATGATGATACTAAAAATTACCCAAAATAACTTTTTTTAAAATGTCTACAGTAAGTTTTTGGGATATTTTCGTGCTACATTAATTACATATGTCTGCGGGAATCAAATGATTTTTTTAACCCCCCCCCCTTATGTGTGATCCGTGATCCGGCAAGACGTGTTTAGCGCTATTCTCACCAGTTTTATTTGCTAATAATAATAATGTAGAGAAAGTAACTAACGTTATTTCCGAATCCGTGTTGACTAAGGCGGATTAAATAAAATAACTTATTTAATTGCTATTGATTGCCCCTGTTGCTACCATCTCGGCACAGTGGTGGTTTCTACTTGTGTGCCAGCCCTCTGCACGCCTCACGCGCACCACACGTACTGCTGCACCACCGCACTACTAGACGCACCGTTGTAGCTCCTCCCTGACCGCACCGAGTAGTGTGGGTGTGTTGTGAATCATGTACTAGCGTTGGCAATAAAATTTATGATTAAATTGAGACAAGTGCCGGTCTTATTATGTAAGGAGAGAGGGGAGGGAAGCGTCGTGGTGAGATGCTGTGGCATCAATGTACAGAAGGAAAAAAATAATCGATAAAGTTACTGATGAGTTTAGATTTTATTCCAGCCCGCTGTCCTTTTTCTCCCCCCACCACCATGTCGATAGTTGTGTTATCCACCACCCCACTTTCGTGGGAGGAATCATCACCACCCATCCAAGCAGTTTCAAACGAAATCATTTTTTTTCTCCACTGTGTCAGGTTATGAAAGTTGGATGAGTATTTCTGTGCTAACAGGGATGTGTCGGTATGTTTGTGTGAGTCGCGAATGTGCTTTGGGATTTCTGCTTTAAAATATGATACACGTGTGTGTGAAGTTTGAGCCAACCTCATGATCGATGTGGCTCATAAAGACATTGCAGGGGATAGTGTTGCGCGGGCTTCGTGTATTCCTTTGAAGGAGCGCGCCGGGCGGTGCAATGGCAGCAGATACAAGTTATGTCATGCATGAACGTTACTTACGGTCAATGCCCAGCTGGGATGTCCTGACGACAAGTGACTGTCGGTGCATTTGAAATGGCCAGTGCACGACCTTGACATTGTTTGGATCATCCTTTTTGGTCCTTATTTAGTTAGGTGACAGGTGACAATGACCAATACTACAGTCACGGGATGGCTTATTTGGTCGATCTAGTCCAGGGCATTTTTAATACTTGACAAAGGGCTGTCTTAGACGAATCTTTGAGTTCTATTCTATCAAGAATGCGTGTTGGCTGAGGTGTCTGGTGTCAACTCTCAGCCATCCAACACATCCGTCCCACGTCACCGCAGGGTGATAGTTGGCCACCCGCAAAGCTGTTTTAGTGTTTCACACTTCCAAGAAATACTCGTGGTAACCTTCACTTGCACGCTCGTGTTCCGTTCACAATTCTTAGTCTTTTTCTTACACGCTCGTGTTCCGTTCACAATTCTTAGTCTTTTTCTTACACGCTCGTGTTCCGTTCACAATTCTTAATCTTTTTCTTACATGCGCGTGTTCCGTTCACAATTCTTAGTCTTTTTCTTACACGCTCGTGTTCCGTTCACAATTCTTAGTCTTTTTCTTACACGCTCGTGTTCCGTTCACAATTCTTAGTCTTTTTCTTACATGCGCGTGTTCCGTTCACAATTCTTAGTCTTTTTCTTACATGCGCGTGTTCCGTTCACAATTCTTAGTCTTTTTCTTACACGCTCGTGTTCCGTTCACAATTCTTAGTCTTTTTCTTACATGCGCGTGTTCCGTTCACTATTCTATGATAAAACTCAATGTTAAGACCGTGTCTTAGTTCTAATTACACATTGTCGGTAAACGGTTTCAATTGTAAACCTCCATTCTAGTGTCCATCTTTATTTGCTATTAAAAATGTCATGCGTTTTGATAGTTGAACATTGTGTAAATAAGTTTGGTGTTATTTTACTTGACAAGGAAGTTTTTTTTCTTTATTTTTTATTCACACCAAGTGCTCTTTTCCAATCACCAAAGTGCAGTTTTCCAATTGTTATCTTCATCTCTCAAAATCCAACACTGTTCCCGGCGCATGCGCTGAGAGCAACTTGCACCTATAGTCTAGTCTTTTGTAATGATGAAATGTTTTACAGTCAGCGCTGCATGTTGAGCTAACGCCGCCGGCAAGCACGTGTACGTCGGGGGGGGGGGTCCTAACCCTGCCCCCCCCCGTCCCGGACGCCCCACCCCATCCCCTTACCCTACCTCCCCCCCTCATGCGCTGAGAGCAACTTGCACCTATAGTCTAGTCTTTTGTAATGATGAAATGTTTTCCAGTCAGCGCTGCATGTTGAGCTAACGCCGCCGGCAAGCACGTGTACGTCGGGGGGGGGGTCCTAACCCTGCCCCCCCCCGTCCCGGACGACCATACCTATCCCCTTACCATACCTCACCCCCGTACTATTTCAGATTTTATTTAATAGCGCTCCCCTCACCCCTCATCTTGGTTTTTAGTTGGCCCAGCCCACAGCTAGCAGCTCTACATAATGGAATAGTTGTATAGAGAAGAGCCTACAAAAAGCAATCAATAATTTGTGAGCGAGGGCGAGGGCAACAGCACGCTTTCTACCCGCTCGCTTTTCATGTTTATTGTTCCGTTTCAGAATATTGGCATGTGCTCTCGCTTACCTCCCTGAACCCCACCCACCCAGACATATAACCTCAGCTCACACCCACCCCCCCACATCAGCTCACACACCACCACCCCCCCACATCAACTCACACACCACCCACCCCACTGCGTTCTTAATCCAGCACCGACCATCATAACCATCACAACACATTCTGTCAGCTGTTTGAGGGCCACCGACTTCTTTGTCTCGCCACTACAAGCATGCTGACTGACTCGTGGCGCTAATCAACGTTTCTTGGACTCCATAGTGTTGTACTGACCCCAGTTCGATCTCACCCTCCTCTTCCACGCCCAACCTCCTCTTCCACGCCCAACCTCCTCTTCCACGCCCAACCTCCTCTTCCACACCTAACCTTCTCTTCCACACCCAACGTCCTCCTCCACGCCCAACCTCCTCTTCCACACCTAACCTTCTTTTCCACACCCAGCCTTCTCTTCCACACCCAACCTCCTCTTCCACATCCAACCTTCTCTTCCACATCCAACCTTCTCTTCCACACCCAACCTTCTCTTCCACACTCAACCTTCTCTTCCACACCTAACCTTCTCTTCCACCCCAAACTCCTCTTCCACACCCAACGTCCTCTTCCACACCCAACCTCATCTTCCACACCCAACCTCATCTTCCACACCCAACCTCATCTTCCACACCCAACCTTCCCTTCCACACCCAACCTTCTCTTCTAATCTAAACCTAACCTTCCCTGCCACATCCACCCAAACTACATTTTAGGGGGCTGCACCTCCCCAGCTTTTTACCTGCAACATGAACCTATTGCTTTCACTGACCTGCGACTGTGTTGCGATTGAGTGGTACACTCCTAGTGAAGTTTGTAGTCATTTATAGTGTTATACATGTGCTTAGAGTTTGATGGAACGAGTGTAATATTAAAAAAAAAAAAATCAATTGAAATGAATTTGATTGAGCTGAGTGGGGTTTGCTTTGTTGATTGAAATCAACTGTTAGTCTTCACTTGGAAGAACTATTTGTGGCCCGTAACAAGTTGTGCCAATGATTTGACATGCAGTTATCTCCCATAGGCGGGGATAAAACATTGGGCCCTCTCTTACGCTGCGTTGGTTGGATTTTAAATAAAAAAAAGAGAAGTGATTGAAAGTGCACTCGGTGACAGTGGAACTACTTACAACAATAACATACATGTTTAGTATCGACACCAGTGTGCTGGTGATGAATGTAGGATGCGCACACTTGCTGGACAGTACAAGGATCTCGTGCGCTAGCACCAATCACAATGTGTACTATTAGAGCCGCTCATGACGTGTACTGGCTTACACGACCTTGACTTTGGATTACTAGCATGAATATGGTCATTTTTCAGGTCAGTATCCTTTTAAGATACATTCTAAAAGACCTTCACATATTTATTTTTTTCATTTTTAGCCCGTTTCATAACTAAGTAAAGAAACCCATAGCATTTAATATACGTAGAGATCTATCAAATAATAATCTATTGATTGTATTCAATAATACATACAACTCTTCACCTGGAGGGCGGAGGTGGCATAATAGGTTAACTGTTAACTTCATCTAGAGGGGCTGAACGGGAACAGTGTTTGGTGGGGAGGGAGGGTGTTAAACTGGGAAGGTGTTTAAATACTAACAATAGTTCGCTAATGACTCAATAGTATTACCAGAGGGCCTAGCGCCCCGTCGTGTATACCTGCATATTTCTTGTACTCCTCTGCCCATGTTATGTACACCAGCCTATGTCTAGTACACCTCTGGCTATTTCATGTACAAACTGCCTATTTCGTGTACACCTGCCTATTATATTGACAAACTGCCTATTTCGTGTACACCTGCTCATTATATTGACAAACTGCATATTTCGTGTACACCTGCCTATTATATTGACAAACTGCCTATTTTGTGTACCCTGCCTATTATATGTACAAACTGCATTTCGTGTACACATCTGCCTATTTTGTGTTTAGTACATTTCTGCCTCTGCCATGTGTACTCCTGCATGTCTAGTATACCGCTGCCCATTTTGTGTACAGTACACCTGTCTATATTGAAAACATGCCATCGCGATGTCCTGTTCAACGTGGTAGTTTGATTGGCACCAGAAGTTCTCCTAAAAACGATGCGTGTAGCCCCCCCCCCACCCTATGTTCAGTATGTGTCAGTACGTTGTCTGTTTTCAGCATGGACATGTCTCTTTGTTTCATTCGCGTGATTTCCGCTTTGGCTGTCGTCTAACCTGAATGTTATGTATAAGATGCCGTTGCTTTATAGTCTTGGCCACTTAAAGCCACTTGATGGGAGAGAAAACAACAGCCTTCAGCCATCAAACGAATACACTGTGCGCGTAATGGTCCTTGTAGGATGTGTATCAAGTAGGGCGGACACGGACACCCGGAAATACCGAGTATGGCGCACAAGCCACGTACCTGGACTCGGAAAAAATCTTAACCGGGTCCGGGTGTTTAAAAAAGAATTGTATCTTCTTCTCCAACATGTGTTCCAGCCGGTGGGTGGGGAGAACGAGAGAAACATAAATCTCTCCTTTAAAACAATCATTTTGAGAGCTGCCAGTTTCCAAGATGTTTGGTCCAAAGTGTTGCTCTGACCCACTTAACCTAGTGCAGAGAGCTTCAAGTTTCCAAGATGTTTGGTCCAAACTGTTGCTCTGATCCACTTAACCTAGTCCAGAGAGCTTCAAGTTTCTAAGATGTTTGGTCCAAAATGTTGCTCTGACCCACTTAACCTAGTGCAGAGAGATTCAAGTTTCCAAGATGTTTGGTCCAAAATGTTGCTCTGACCCACTTAACCTAGTGCAGAGAGATTCAAGTTTCCAAGATGTTTGGTCCAAAATGTTGCTCTGACCCACTTAACCTAGTGCAGAGAGATTCAAGTTTCCAAGATGTTTGGTCCAAAATGTTGCTCTGACCCACTTAACCTAGTGCAGAGAGATTCAAGTTTCCAAGATGTTTGGTCCAAAATGTTTCTCTGACCCACTTAACCTAGTCCTGTGAGCTGCCAGTTTCCAAGATGTTTGGTCCAAAATGTTGCTCTAACCCACTTAACCAAGCCCAGAGAGCTGCAAGTTAATACCAAAGCTTTAGTCAGACGACATCATTTAAGCTTTCGAGTTTTGGACAATCCTCTTTTTACAGACTCTATTTTTATGTAGATAGCGAATTTAAAAGACATATTTATCTATCAGTAATTATTCTATTCACCCTTGACATTGCTTGGGCATGATAACTAACGTTAAGATTTGAACAAAACTCTCCAAATAAAGGGTTATTTTAATTTATTTCTAATTTCTCTGTAATCTAAAAAGTCTATACCAAAATGGGTCTGTGCTATTCCCTGTAATCTAATTAGTCTATATACCACCAAAAGTTCTGTGCTATTCCCTGTAATCTAATTAGTCCAGTTACCACCAAAAGTTCTGTGCTAATCCCTGTAATCTAATTAGTCTAGTTACCACCAAAAGTTCTGTGCTATTCCCTGTAATCTAATTAGTCTAGTTACCACCAAAAGTTCTGTGCTATTCCCTGTAATCTAATTAGTCTAGTTACCACCAAAAGTTCTGTGGTATTCCCTGTAATCTAATTAGTCTAGTTAGCACCAAAGGTTCTGTGCTATTCCCTGTAATCTAATTAGTCTAGTTACCACCAAAGGTTCTGTGGTATTCCCTGTAATCTAATTAGTCTAGTTACCACCAAAGGTTCTGTGCTATTCCCTGTAATCTAATTAGTCTAGTTACCACCAAAAGTTCTGTGCTATTCCCTGTAATCTAATAAGTCTATATACGACCAAAAGTTCTGTGCTATTCCCTGTAATCTAATTAGTCTAGTTACCACCAAAGGTTATGTGCTATTCCCTGTAATCTAATTAGTCTAGTTACCACCAAAAGTTCTGTGCTATTCCCTGTAATCTAATTAGTCTAGTTACCACCAAAGGTTATGTGCTATTCCCTGTAATCTAATTAGTCTAGTTACCACCAAAGGTTATGTGCTATTCCCTGTAATCTAATTAGTCTAGTTACCACCAAAGGTTCTGTGCTATTCCCTGTAATCTAATTAGTCTAGTTACCACCAAAGGTTCTGTGCTATTCCCTGTAATCTAATTAGTCCAGTTACCACCAAAGGTTCTGTGCTATTCCCTGTAGTCTAATTAGTCTAGTTACCACCAAAAGTTCTGTGCTATTCCCTGTAATCTAATTAGTCTAGTTACCACCAAAGGTTCTGTGCTATTCCCTGTAATCTAATTAGTCTAGTTACCACCAAAGGTTCTGTGCTATTCCCTGTAGTCTATAAAGTCTAGTTACCACCAAAAGTTCTGTGCTATTCCCTGTAATCTAATTAGTCTAGTTACCACCAAAGGTTATGTGCTATTCCCTGTAATCTAATTAGTCTAGTTACCACCAAAGGTTCTGTGCTATTCCCTGTAATCTAATTAGTCTAGTTACCACCAAAGGTTCTGTGCTATTCCCTGTAGTCTAATTAGTCTAGTTACCACCAAAGGTTCTGTGCTATTCCCTGTAATCTAATTAGTCTAGTTACCACCAAAGGTTCTGTGCTATTCCCTGTAATCTAATTAGTCTAGTTACCACCAAAGGTTCTGTGCTATTCCCTGTAGTCTAATTAGTCTAGTTACCACCAAAGGTTCTGTGCTATTCCCTGTAATCTTATTAGTCTAGTTACCACCAAAGGTTCTGTGCTATTCCCTGTAATCTAATTAGTCTAGTTACCACCAAAGGTTCTGTACTATTTCCTGTAATCTAATTAGTCTAGTTACCACCAAAGGTTCTGTGCTATTCCCTGTAGTCTATATAGTCTAGTTACCACCAAAGGTTCTGTGCTATTCCCTGTAATCTAATTAGTCTAGTTACCACCAAAGGTTCTGTGCTATTCCCTGTAATCTAATTAGTCTAGTTACCACCAAAGGTTCTGTGCTATTCCCTGTAATCTAATTAGTCTAGTTACCACCAAAGGTTCTGTGCTATTCCCTGTAATCTAATTAGTCTAGTTACCACCAAAGGTTCTGTGCTATTCCCTGTAATCTAATTAGTCTAGTTACCACCAAAGGTTCTGTGCTATTCCCTGTAGTCTAATTAGTCTAGTTACCACCAAAGGTTCTGTGCTATTCCCTGTTATCTAATTAGTCTAGTTACCACCAAAGGTTATGTTTTATGCCCGACAACACAGAAAGGAAAACAGCACACATGTAAAACCAATTTTTTTTTATTAGTTTCAGACGATATATTAGACTTTCTTAAAACATGATGAGTCACTAATGATGATTACATGTACGTTCTTGTATGGTCACTGCATGGATAAGGTCAACTAATGATGATTACATGTACGTTCTTGTATGGTCACTGTAGGGATATGATTTACTACTGATTAGTATGTGCCCGTGTAGTCACTGTATGGTTATGATACTGTATGGATATGATTTACTAATGATTAGTATGTGTCCGTGTAGTCACTGAATGGATACAGCTAAACAAACACACACTGAGCTGTGCAAACACGTGTTATGATAAGCCATAGACCAGATTTGAGGGTCGTCCACGGCAGAACATTGATATATGTATATTATATATTTATATTAAAATCTCTTTGGCTCTAGTTAAGACGCTACCCTGAGGCCATTAGCCCATGTCAGATCTTTACCCTGTCAGCTCCGATGATGTATTCCAACTCTGATACAAATGGCTGCCGGCTTGATGACTTCATATTAATATACAACATACACGTCTATCGATCGAGCCCCCCCGTTCCTGGGTCAGTTTGCTAATGCATAAGATGATAATAAAATGAATAAAAATGGTATTGATTGCCGTCAACTGCGTGAATGATCAACAGTAGCCACTAATAGGTCGAGCCATGCTATGTGGCATTGCCTGGTCGAAACAATAGCTTCAGAGAACATGTACTACAAGTTTCTTGGGGTTCTTACGGTACCTTAGGTCGAGCAAGGCTATGTGGCATTGTCTGGTCAAAACAATAGCTTCAGGGAAAATTTAGTACACGTTTCTTGGTGTTCTTACGGTACCTTTAGTCGAGCCACGCTATGTGGCATTGTCTGGTCGAAACAATAGCTTCAGAGAACATTTAGTACAAGTTTCTTGGTGTTCTTACGGTACCTTAGGATTGAGCCATCCTATGTGGCATTGCCTGGTCAAAACAATGGCTCCAGGGAACATTTAGTACAAGTTTCTTGGTGTTCTTACGGTACCTTCCTGTCTTATGTGTGTTCTTACCTTACCTTCCTTGTCTGGTGTCTGTTATCTTCCCTTCGTACCTAAAGTCTGCTGTAAGCGTCTTTGTTGCTGGAATAGCTGTTTAATGTTAAAATTACCGCAAAACTAAATTTAATTCTTGTTATATTCTTTGAATATTCTTTTTTTGTTTATTGTTAACATTTGTGATCCTTGAAGATGTTACAATTTTGGACATTCCTGTTTCCCTGCAACATTATTTCCAAACTACGTCCCATGCTGAGAGACTCTGTGGATGTTGTCCTGGTAACCATGCCGTTAGCTTAGGTATTTAATGGATGCATCATTTGAGGGTCTAAGTTGCTTGCCTACCTTGTTTCAGCGTGATAGTGATAGTGCTTATGGCATGTCTGTACATCCCGCAGCCAGCCAGCCAGCATTGACAGTATCCTATTCAGATACAGCCGCTTCTTAAATTGTATACATTATTCTACAGCTCTCTCTCTCTCACTCACCTTTTGCTTTCGATGGCTCATTTCCTGGGTTGTCTACTATACGACCTTTGACCCCCCATCCCCTTTTTTAAGTTCCTAATGTTAAACTTGATCAGATTTGCCGAGAAAAGCGAGTATCTTGGTGAGCACAACTGTTGTTGGTATTCCTATTGACCCAACAACACCGCGCCTTACTACCATTTTGGAATATTCCAGTATCGTCTGCTGTCTGTTTGCCCATTGCTTTTAACAGGCCTGCGTTAATTTTTGTTCTAGGTTTATCGACCCACTATTTATAGACACTTGGAACGCCTTAATTTCTTTGTGGGACTGTTGAGATAATTCTTTAGAAATGAATGGCTTTATAGTAGGCTGAATATCGGTGCTTATCGCTCGTGAAACTACGTGCCGGCCATAAGCGTGTGCTTTTATTCCAGTAGTCTCAGTAGTAGTGGTTTGTGTTGGTCTTAATGACTTTCAAAACTCGTACATTAAGCCTTGGTTAAGTCCGAGCATTCTTAAAGTCCGAGCATGCTACATTATATTGTAATTTCTTTGTTGTATGTTTCTGTGTCATATTAAAGACTTTGGGACTAAATCCCTAAGTGACCACCCCCCCCCCCTCTTTTTTTTTTTTTTTTTTTTTGTTTCTTTTTAAGACTTTTGGACCAAATCCCCTAAGGGCCCCCCCCCCCCCCCCCTCTTTTCTTTCCTTGCCCACACCGTCTGTAGTCTGTACGTGAAACAATCTTTCTGAGTTGAACTCCCCCAACACACACCATAAATTTATACTCTCGTAACCAGCAGCCAATGTCAAACTTTACACACACAATTTATAAAAAGCCCGACAGGTAAAAGATTTTTTTCTCTCTCTTTTGAACTCCCCAGGGCAGCGCCTCATAACCTTTACAATAACAACATTGTAGACTTGGATATTGTTTGTGCCGTGTGTCGGGGTGGATGGGTGGGGAGCACGCTCAGGCATGCTTTACCAGGCAGGGGCGCACGCGGGGACTCTCCGAGGTCATCATTTTATCTAGGGCATTTATCAATATTTTAGAGGGCCTTTGTTTGAAGGCTAGTGCTGCGCTCTTGAAGAAAAAACGCGCGGAGGTTGGGGGGAGGGGTGTACGACCTTTTAAAACTACAATCATTTATTACTTTCTAAATTGCACTCTCCGGGGAAAAATGCGCGCCCTGGATATTTTTTTAATTTTTTTTTTTTTTTGATGGTTGGGTTTGACAGTTTCGTGGGTAGGGGGAGGGGATTGTACAACTTGAATCACCTGCGGAGATAGAGCCAGTCATACCCCACGAACTATCAACTACTGGCGTGGAACTAATACACAACCGGCCAGATTTGACTGCTCTTTATGGCATCGTGTCATTGAGCAAGCCCGGCCGCATAGTTCTCTTTGTGTCGTTCTAGTCCAATATGTCCTACATCACCTCGACACACAGTTTCAAAACTACGGTTTAATGCGCCTCTCATCGATCTGCTTGACTGGCGCGGATATACAACTACTTTTGGCTCCGAGCTGTGGGGGCTCCTTAAACTTGGACTAGCATAATTGTGTTGTTTTTTTTTTTTCTTCTTGTTTTTTTAAACACAGTCTGGTTTGATGACAAAAGTTGAGCGCAAGTTTCTTTAGGACTGGATTTGTCCAACCAACAAATGTGCTTAATTTCCCAGGGATTTTGTGTGGCCAGCGCTCTTAGAGTGCTTATGATTTAATGCCATTAACGTTAAACATGTTGTATATTTATAAGGTAAGTCCGCTATGTCCGGCCTGTGGATGCAGGCTGTATGAATGATTCAATTATTGCATTAATGTGTTCTACAGGCTGTATGAATGATTCAATAATTGCATTAATGTGTTCTACAGGCTGTATGAATGATTCAATTATTGCATTAATGTGTTCTACAGTAGGCTGTATGAATGATTCAATTATTGCATTGTGTTCTACGCCCTAGGCCTGGAGGAAGTGTAGAAATATATGTCTTATTTATTAGCTAATACTATGTGCGTGCTGTGACTATGATCAAACATATTGCATGCACTAGGCCTATATGTCAATTTATGAGCTAATATTGCTTTGTCCGGCCTATTGACAAAATGGCCTGCAGTGTGTAAATTAGATATCCAACTGTTGCCATTTTAGGTTTTTATTGCCATGAAGGGATTCCCCCCCCCCCCCCCCCCCCCCCCCCCCCCCCCCCCCGTTTCAACATTGGACTGTGACTGTGTGTGGCTTACTACAAAGGGAGTGGAGGTGGAGGGGTAATTGTACTTAGGCTGTAGTTGGTTATCAATGTTCTATACTGAGTGGTTGTGGCTACTCTAATGGGGGTCATCCATGGTTGTTTCATAGTCAGGCCTATAAAATACAATCAGGCCTATAAAATACAAGCAGGGCTATAACATACAGTAAGGCCTATAACATACAGCCAGGCTTATAACATAGACATGTCTATAACATACTACCACATTTCTAAAATTGAATCAGTTTGGTGGTGAACCTTTCATATTTGTATGAGTAGAAAGTTCAAGCCTACTTGTGTCCATCACCCTACCCCTGTAATCTAGACTTCTTGATTGGTCAGGTTATGTTACCTTTGTTTGTTTCTTGTTGTTTTTGTGTGTCAAAGAATTAGGTCAACAACATGGCTGTTTAAAATGACATGGTCCAAACATATAGTTTGAATGAAAATGACAAAGCATACTCACTAGTTGGAGCAAATGCACTATGTGGTGGAGGGGCTATATATTATACTTTTTCTTATCCTGGGAAAACGGCGAATGAAGATTTCATTATCCGCGGATAAAAAAATAATTTAAAAAAAATCAAAAATATATTATACAATGAATTAAACTATTAACAAGTTGATTTTTATAATGGTGTAATTGTTATTGTCTAGTAATGAATAAAAAGCAATGTTGAGAGGTTGGTCACTTTCTACTAGTTTTCCACTGCTTATCCCTAGTGATGGATAACTAACTAATAATATGCTTGTTTAACAAAAATCAGATATAACCGCCAGTAGAAAAAACCTTAGCACTTTGAGTTTTGCATTCTTCTCGGGTCATTAATTCTAGTTTCAGTACTGTCACTAAATATTTCCAAGCAAATGTTGCCGACAACTTGTAACAAGGGCTTCATTTCCAATATAAAGGCTATAGAGGTAGTGGGACACAGACAATTTTTGTGATTATCAAGTTAACGGTGCAAATGTTTCCAGCCCATGGGAGGTGACCTCGATTGGGCAGCAAAGGGATTCACGTGGAGACTCCGGGGTCAAACAATAGACTAAGAGAAGAAGTGAGGTTTAAATAGTTTTCTTTTTGTAATTGGTGTCTTATAGTTTAAATCATGGCATTAAATCTATACCGGACAATTAAGGTTTAAAATGTTATGCTATAGAAGAATTTACCCTATTAAAACGTCTTTTTTTCTCAATATATTGTGGAAAGGACACTTTGCTTATATATGAAGGTGGTTGTGTCTTGAAAACCCTTGAGAATCTGTGTACTAAAATCACTCTAAGACACAACTCAATCAACCAAACGTGCCAATCAACCAACCAATCACTTGATTATTTTACTCTGTATCACATCGTTTGCTCCTCCCACTGTAACACTGGGCTGAATTGTACCATGGGCTTGAAATTATTCACTGAAGCTGTCAAATTTCTTTCTAAAAAAATGTCACTATAGGGCTGGGCCAGAAAGTTAAAGCACATTATGTCAAAGCAAGACCCACTTTTTGTTTATTGCAACATTGAAGTATTCCCATAACTGGTCTGCTGTATACTATTGCAGGTGTGTAATGGATACACCATGCCATAACCTAAAACTTTGCACCATGCTATTGTTTCATGTTTCTATGCATTTGTATTTCCTTAAAGTGGATATTTCTTTATTACTGGTTAAGTGTGGTTATACATTGGATATGGATGTATTTAATGCAGGAGTTCTGGTGTTTTGTTTCTATTGTCTTCAGGGTATTTTTATCTTTTATACTGGATGTGTACATATTTAGTACCCCAGCTTTTTGTTTCTATTGTCTTCAGGGTATCTTTATCTTTTATACTGGATGTGTACATATTTAGTACCCCAGCTTTTTGTTTCTATTGTCTTCAGGGTATCTTTATCTTTTATACTGGATGTGTACATATTTAGTACCCCAGCTTTTTGTTTCTATTGTCTTCAGGGTATCTTTATCTTTTATACTGGATGTGTACATATTTAGTACCCCAGCTTTTTGTTTCTATTGTCTTCAGGGTATCTACATCTTTTATTCTGGATAGGCCTATGCACATCTATGTACATATTTGGTAATATAGTTTTTTGTTTTGATTGCTTTAAGGGCAAAACATGTCTTTTTTTCTTTTGAAGCCAAACTTTATTTATACTGCCATTCTTCTCTTAAATTGTCAATGTATTTGAATAGAATCAAGTTTTGTGGAGCAGGAGCAAAGATGAGTACAGAGAGTGGCAACACAATGAGGCTTGCTTGTTCAATATGATGGAAACATCGGAAATGACACTTGCTTGTTCAGTATGATGGAAACATCAGAAATGACGCTTTCTTGTTCGATATGATGGAAACAGTCAAATGACGCTTTCTTGTTCAATGTGATGGAACAGTCCAAAATGAGGTTTGCTTGTTCAGGTTGATGGAAATTGCCTGAAATGATGCTTGCTTGTTCAATAAGATGGAACAGTCAGAATTGAGGCTTTCTTCACCTTCTTCTATATATTAAGGGCCCACAGTCAATGTATTGATCATTCTTGCTCCTATGTATGTAGAGGGGATTTGCAATGTTTTCCTATAGAAGAATTTACCTTTTTTTTTTCAATATGATGTAACAGTAAAAAATGAGGCTTTCTTGTTCAATATGATTGGAAAAATCAGATTATCATGTTCTTTTACATTTCAAACATCATTTCCCCCATAAGCAAGTTTAATTTCATTTGAGATGTAAATCTATTTATGATTGTAATGCTTAGCAGTCGCTCAACTCATGGCTTAAAAATGCGCTCTGATAATGTTTCTTTAAAGATGTTCTTTTTCAAAAATGGAGGTAAATTAAAAGGAATCTGACATTTGTGTTCATGTGGGTCAAAAGTTAGGTGATACAGATTCTAACATGCAATATACATACTCTATCATACACACACCCCTTCAGCTTTACTGTGTACAACAACTGTCAACTGATTTCATCTATTATCATAAGTGACAAAAGCTCAACATACTCTACAGAAGGATTATCTCTGTGTTTCAATAATAAGTGGATTGGGTTGAAAGAAGTATAATAGTGAGTTTGTTGTGTAGTGCTGAACACTGCTCTGTGTTACACACCTACCTTCATATCTGCTCTTAATAACCTACTTGCCAGTCATGTTTAGTCCTACACAACCAGGCACTTATCAAAATACATTCTTACTTCAGGTCTTGTTCAGTTAACTATTTTACAGATATTTTGCATTCAGTTTTTCAATTTCATTTTTATTCTTGGAATTTATTTTTGTGACATTGAGTTTACATTTGATTGACTATGACTAAATTTCTAACACAAGTTTAGTTTTTAACACAGTTCACAATTAATTTGACTAAGATTTATGCTTGCATTGTTCTTTAAAAGACATTCTTAACATAGTTTATTTATAATCTACGCCAAACTCCATGAGTTTATTTTGCATTGAGGACACACCCGCTATTCAGTGGTGTCAATTGTAAATGATTATCCTGGTATTAAACGGCTACTAGTTAACGTTGGTCTTGGTTTCATCATTACAAGGAAATGAAATATTAGTTCATTAAAATAGTTGTAGCAAAGAGGTTTTTTTTTTTGTATGGAAATTTTTTATTCTTAATCTTAGGTTATTGAAAAATCATTTTTGTGTTGTATTTTAATAAATTAGGATGTTTATAAAAATGTAAAGAAAATTGATCTCTTCCAATATTTATATTATTTTAATACACTTTTGCAGAGCCCTAGTTCAACTAGCCAAATGGACACAGGCCAGCAAAAGCCTATTTCAAAGGCTGCACTGGTGAGCATCCAGCCTGCTGATTCTCTGACTATAGACTCGGGCCCTTCATTCCCAGACAGCCTTCACATGAGTCCTGAAGATTTCCACATCCCCCTTCTGGACCAGCTGACGGATCAGGAACTTTCCTCTACTCAGGACCAAGCCTCTGGCAATAAAATGCTGGAAATGCCACGGTCACACATGTCAGGTGGTCACATGGTTGTGTCTTCTGATGCCATGCCTACCACAATCACAGAGATAGCAGAAGCTCAGGAGGGCCAAGGGGACAAACCGAAACGTAAACGCATCCGAAAACCTAAGGCCGAGAAACCGTCTGGTGAACCTGGGGTTGAAGGTGAGGTGGAGAGCCCGCCAAAAAAGAAGAAAGAAAGAAAACCCAAGGAGCCCAAAGAACCGAAACCCCCTAAAGCCCCCAAGACTCCAAAAGAACCCAAACCCCCTAAAGAACCCAAGCCTAGAAAGCCACGAGTGCCCAAAGAACCCAAACTGCCGAAAGAACCCAAACCCAGGGCTCCACGTATACGCAAGAAGAAAGTCAAGGAAGAAGAGGCGGTGGTTGAACAGGCGGCTGTGGCAGAAGATGGAAATTCAACAATAATAGCCAGCGATACATCGGTCATTGAGCCGGACTGCAGCTTGGATGTTAGCAGTCAGTCCATCATTTCTGTAACCGACAATGTGCCAGAGACAACACCTGTCATAGAGCCGCCGGATGGGTTAATAGAGAGGCAGAAAACGCCAAAAACTAAAAAGCCGAGAGCCCCAAAGACATTAAAACTGAAAACTCCTAAGAAAAAGAAGCCACCCGCAACGCTCTTGCTCAAGAGCAAGAAGAGAAAACGGAACAACTCAGGTTCTGATAGTGAGCTGAATTTAGGTGAGGCTGATACCTCCACAGACATCGATCCGAGTGTTGAGAAGAGAAGGTCATCCAGGAACACCAAGAGGACAAAATACATTGATGACATTGACCTCAACTTGTCAGATGATGACAAACATGAGGATGAATTGGGTGAGGCCCCGGTCACAATGAAGAAAAACACTGAAGAAGACACATTAATAGTTGACAAAGTTTTAGGGGAGCGCATTAGAAGACTAGACAGTGATCTGGAAAAACCCAGTGAAGAAGTAGGAGCTGAAGGTGAAGTTTCAGAGAAGAAAGAGGGAGAAAATTCTGAAAAGACGGAGGACGGCGTGGAGGAATTCTATGTTAAATATAAAAATTATTCCTACCTCCACTGTGAGTGGCGTACACTTACCGAGTTGGAGAGGGGAGATAAAAGAGTTTTATCTAAGATAAAGCGTTACAGAATGAAGAAAGCCCAGAGTTACTTTGAAGAGGATGAAGATGAGCTATTCAATCCAGATTACGTGGAGGTGGATCGAGTGCTGGACATGATTGTTTCTAAAGACCCTGAAACGGAAGAGGAAACTAAACACTACCTCGTTAAATGGAGGGCTCTTTCTTATGAAGAGTCCACATGGGAGCTGGCGCAGGATGTTGACCCTAAGAAGGTCGAGATGTTTATGAGGTTTAAAGAAATTCCCCCAGAAGACCAGAGGAAAGTGTTTGCCAGGCCTCGTCCTGGGCAGTGGCGTAAGCTGGATGAAACACCTGTGTATAAGAATGACAACACACTAAGGGAGTATCAGCTAGAAGGTGTCAACTGGCTGACATTCTGCTACTATAATGGACAGAATTGTATTCTGGCTGACGAGATGGGTCTCGGGAAAACTATACAGAGCATAACATTTCTCCATGAGATCTACAAGTATGGAATTAAGGGTCCATTCCTGGTCATCGTACCTCTGTCCACTGTGGGCAACTGGCAGCGAGAGTTTGAAACTTGGACAGACATGAATGTGGTTGTGTTTCACGGGACTTCCATCAGCCGCAACATGATCAAGGAGTATGAGCTTTTCTACAAGGACGAGAACGGTCACCGGATACCAGATATATACAGGTTCGAGGCCCTCATCACCACATTTGAGATCATCCTGACAGACTTTGACCTACTGGCAGACATTGACTGGAGGTGTGCTGTTATTGATGAGGCCCACCGGCTTAAGAACAAGAACTGCAGGCTGCTGGAGGGACTTCGACTCTTTGATTTGGTAAGTTTTTCAAGATTTAACAATTGTTTAAAAAAAAACAACATTGAAATAGACAGTACTTATCAACATTAGATTTGTTCCTTATTCTATCATGATCATCTCATTATTTAATATATAATTTGCATTTTTATATGCAATCCACATTTAGCAATTTCTTGAATGTCCTTGTGCATTGACTAATTTATGAAGCTATGTCGCAATCAAGCTGTGGCAACTTTAAATGTTAAAACTGTTAGCTAGTCCTCTCTATCACATTATTGATCATGGCAATCTAGGATTACAGCATAGTAACTGTGTACATTTAAAAAAAATTGCAGTACTTCTTTTTTGCCTATGCAATGCCTGAGATGTTGTTCAATATATACTGCAGATAAGGAAATTATGTAACATCCATTACAGTTGAATTTAATGTCAACATCAAATTTAAGTGGTGTCAGAGCAATGTTTCATTGTATTAAATTCATGTCCTGATTACTGGATCCAGGATGCTGAACTTTTATCCCATATAATTTATATAACATAAATGGCTAAATTTTGTTGTAACCCTTTAGAAACCCATCAACAAAAGCATGTTAAAATGTTTTTTTTTGTCTGTCACATTTTGATGCAGTCATATCATTGGTAAAAAAATGTTGGGAGCAGACTTATTATGCCATAAGTATTTTAATTCTTGAAAGTGTGCAGTCACCATAAAGGGCAGAATTGAGTGACATATGGCCTACTGGTACAAAGAATACTTTTAAACCTTGATATAAAGTCACAGTCAGACTCCCATCACAACAGGGGTGGATTAATCTTACTGAGTTGTCAGAGATAAAACTGCTCATTCAGTAATGTAGGTCCCATGAAACTGAACAGAACAGATGAACCTGGACTGATGTGAAATTTGTTAAAAGTTGGTGTCCCCCTTATTAAACTGAATATTTCTATGATGCCTAATAACTTGACTCCAACCCACAGGAACACAGGGTGCTATTGACCGGCACACCATTACAGAATAACACTGAAGAGTTGTACAGTCTTCTCAACTTCCTCAGTCCAAATAAGTTCAACTGTGCAGAAAGTTTTGTCAAAGAGTTTGGAGACCTGAAGACTGAAGAACAGGTGGACTCTCTGAAAGAAGTGAGTAGATTGCTAATCACTGGAAAGTTTCTCTCATTGATTTATGTGACATATCATCTTTAAACCCCCCCACCCCCCCCCCCCCATCCGGGTCCTTGGCTCCTGGCCATGAACCCCATTTTATAAGCACCTAACACCTTCCTTAAAACATCCTTAATTTGAGAATAGGAACTAGATTTTCCACACTTTCATTTGTAATAGTTTAGAAACCATTGTACAACTTTTAGGAGTCGTTGGAAATGTCTACATTTCTATTCATCTTTGCAAGTGCAAAATCACCATCAGGTCTTTATACAAAATTTGCTGGGGGAAAAGTGAAAGATTTTCCAGCCCCTTGCATTTTTTGCAATTGTAATTTTTATGAATTAGTTACATCATGATGTACAGTATTTTTTCATTAATCTTCCATGTTGTAACCACTTTGTCTAGATCTTGAAACCAATGATGCTCAGACGTCTCAAGGAAGATGTAGAAAAAAACCTAGCCCCAAAGGAGGAGACAATTATAGAAGTAGAATTAACCAACATACAGAAGAAATACTACCGTGCCATCTTGGAGCGTAACTTTCAGTTCTTGTCAAAGGGAACTTCCAGTGTTCCTAGTCTCATGAACACTATGATGGAGCTCAGGAAGTGCTGCAACCACCCATACCTGATCAATGGTAACATTTTCTTTACTTTGAATACACCCATACCTGATCAATGGTAACATTTTCTTTACTTTGAATAGCTAGATTTGTAGCGTTCATTTAAATTATTTTTTATTTCTTAGAATAAGCCAAAATGAACTAATAGTTTGTGTTTAACAGAAACATAATTAAACAATGCATTAAAAAAAAGTTTTTCATATAAATCCTTTATAAAATGTAATATCCAGCATGGGGGGAGTGCAAATAATTTGACAAAACATGAATTCAAGTAAGGCACTCTATAAGAATCCCAATTAGTGCCGCCGCAAATGTTTTCTTCACTATATTTATACACCCGATTGTTACGCACTGACTTGTATTGGGAGAAATTAATCTCCTATTTTAATTTTAATTGGCTCGTTGTAAACAGTGCCTAACAAAGGACGATACCATATAATCAACAATATTAAAGATACGACCCAAAACAGTTTCTAGTTACAATTAATTAAGATTTATTATGTCTTAAGATAATTACAAAATAAAATAAAATAAAATTACAATCTTCAACAATGTCATACCGTCTACAGCATGGCCATGTGTCAATTATGTTAATGAAATAATGATGCCAATAAATAATGCGAAATAAACACATATAAGTAGGAGCACACAAATACACAAAGAATAAAACACGCCTCATAATGTTAAGAAAATCTATGTGAAAAATCTCCGTCCCTTTTTTTTTCGTCCGTGCCTGTCAATCCCTTATATAGGTGGGTCTACCGACGCCTAAGCCCTGCCTTCGATAAGCTACACGATAGTTCTAGAACCATCAGAATGATTCTACAAAACACTACTTGGAACAGATTAATTATTTTTAGTGGCTGGCGGTGTAAACAAGAATACTTCAAAGGCCTAAGCCACACCCCTTTGTGAACACATCGTCTCATGCGGGGTCAATCAGAGGGCACGCACGAGAAATATTATGTAAACAAGCTCTCTATAACACCGATTTTACACAGACTTATTTCACCAACAATTTTAGAAAGACAAAAGAAAATATTACGCATCAAACGGCTTTGTGATAGTTTTTTTTTTTTTAAATCTCCTTTAGCGCATTTATCAGGAACTCATTTTATCTTCCCCTTGAAAAACAGGAAAAACTGATTTATGGGGTTTGGGCTGAAAATTTGATAGAATTTGTTGTCATAACGAGTCTATGTGCCAAGTTTTAGCTCGATAGGTTGGCGGGAAGTGGGTCAATTGGCTGTCTAAGATTTTGCCAGTACACCACCCAGCCAGCCACCCATGAACAAAAATGAAGTTAATATGAAGGATTTAAAAAGATAAATACATTTCTTTATTTTAAAATATTTTTGTTAAATAATACATTATTTGAAAAATTTGAACTTATAGGTGCTGAGGATAAAATTCTGGAAGAGGCACGTGAGAAAAAAGCTGATGACCCTGACATGATGCTTAATGCCATGGTCCAATCAAGTGGCAAGATGGTTCTCATGGACAAGCTTATGCCACGTCTCAAAAGTTCTGGCCACAAAGTACTTATCTTTTCCCAGATGATTCGTGTGCTAGACATCATTGAAGATTACTTGATACAGAAAAAGTGAGACAAACTATTTACATCTTGTTAGAACCATTCCTATTGTTTGATCATAGCTACATCTTCTTTGTCTTTATCACACTATGACTTTGGTTTTAGGTACTTGTATGAACATACATATCACTCTTTTAACTATGACTTTGTTTACAGGTATTTGTATGAACGTCTTGATGGTAGGATCAGAGGAACAGTTCGACAAGAAGCGATTGATCGTTTCTCTAAACCAGAGTCAGACAGGTTTGCTTTTCTCCTCTGTACCCGGGCGGGTGGTCTGGGCATCAACCTGACTGCAGCTGACACTGTGGTCATTTATGACTCTGACTGGAACCCACAGAATGACCTGCAGGTACCTTTGGAAAACATACAACTCTTTCTAAAGCTTAAGAATAAGTATTATACATTTTGTGTATGAAAGACATAGGAGTTGAACATTTAAATTAATTTAATTTGTAAATATTTTGCGCACGCTTTAATATTATTATTTTTTTACAATTTTTAAGAATATATCTTTGAATATTTTGACTTTTGCAATAATTGTATAATGCAATGGATAACATAACACTGATGGTCAATGTGGCCTTTTGCATGTGATTTTGTCATGGTCTGTCAGAAATTTCACTGACTCAGTTAGAAATTTCACTAACTTACATTTGTGTTGACAGGCTCAAGCTCGCTGTCATCGTATTGGTCAGAGCAAAGCAGTGAAAGTGTATCGTCTGATCACCCGGAACTCCTATGAGAGGGAGATGTTTGACAAGGCCTCACTGAAGCTGGGTCTGGATAAGGCCGTACTCCAGTCCATGGGTGGGGATAAACTTGTCAATCCAGTAAGTCTTCCAGTTGATACCAAATTATTGCTAAAATAATACCAGCATGATATGTAATGGCAAATTATGTTTTATATGTGGGAGTGATAGACTTTAAAAACACTTTTGCCATTGCATCCATTTTAAACCTACACAATCTTGGCATCCCCTAATTTGAAAGAAAAATTATTTGCGCCTCTTCAAACATAAAGGTACAAATTAGGCATACGCATAGTAGGCATGAAAATTTGGCCACTCTTTCCAGACCTCCCAGGTTTGAAACTGCTGCCCGATAACTATGTAGTGATAAAATGACATTGGAAACTACCGCCCTACAACTACATAGTGATCAAATGAGGATTGAAACTGCCTCCCTATTATTACATAATGATAAAACTTAACAAGTGTACTAGGTGTTAATGAACATATTATTTAAACTTTAGGCGACTCAGATGACAAAGAAAGAAATAGAAGATCTCCTCAAGAAAGGGGCTTACGGAGCCTTGATGGAAGACGACAACACCGGGGACACCTTCTGTGAAGAGGACATTGATCAGATCCTGCAGAGGAGAACCAAAGTGATACAGATAGAGTCAGAGGGCAAAGGATCAACATTTGCCAAAGTATGTGTACTCGTTGTTTTGAGGAGAGATTTAGTTTTGGGAAAAAAATCCTTGGATGTTTTATTGTAAGTCGTTTTTACTGTAATGCTTGTCCGAAAACTCAAACATTTCTTTTTCAATCAGGCAAGTTTCACCATGTCAGAGAATAGAACAGACATTGACATCAATGATCCTAATTTCTGGCAGAAGTGGGCCAAAAAAGCAGACATTGACACAGAGGTCGGCAACAAGAAGGTATGCATTTATTTTAGAGTTATGAAATTATTTTATTCTGGTGTAAATTGCTTTTAAGCTTGAAAACAAACTTTATTCCTAAGTCAAACAAACTTAAAGAGATCAAAATGCAATTAAAATTTTTACTTCACAATAGACTGAACTCATACTTGCTGAGCCCCGCCAAAGACGACAAACAAATCGTTATGGAAATGATGAAGGGACTATGGAAATAAGTGACCTTGACTCATCATCTGGAAGTGAGGATGAGAAAGGGAACAAATCTAAGAAGATGCGAAAAACTCGAAGCCAACGAAGAAATCAAGATGAAGATTTGGATTATGCCAATGATGTTCCTGGAGACAAGTATGACCGATCAGAATGCTTTAAGGTGGAAAAACTGTTACTTGTATATGGGTAAGTTGGCCTTGTACATGATTTCTTTTGAATAGTATACACATTTTTTTTTTTTAATTATAAACTCCAACCAAATAACAACAAAATTATTGTGAATTATTTAAAAATATGCTCACAACTCTTTATAATTTTTGCTCCCATTGAGATTTAGTAATCATTAATTTATTTATACTTCACAGATGGGGAAGATGGTCTGACTTAATTAAACATGCCCACTTCAAGAGAAGACTTTCACAGGATGATGTGATCATGATTGCAAGATCCATTGTAAGATTGATTTTCACTAAATTTACACTTCAAATCAGTTTTATTTTTACGGTGCGTACGTTGTCTTTAAAATAAGAAATTGTAAACCTAATTTTATTTTATTTACCAGTTGGCCCATTCGCTAAAGTTCTACAAGGGTGACGACAAAATTAAAAACTTTATATGGGACCTAATTTCTACAGGAAAAGAAGGAGAGTTAAAGAACCATTCAGGTAAGCATGGAAATCATTAATGTGGCAAAATTTATATTCAATACAAAAAAGAATACTTAAAATACATAGCAGTGTCTTTGAAATGTACCTAGATGTAATTCCGTGCAATTTTTTTGGTAGTTTGTTTGTGGTTACTTCCAGTGATGACTTGTCATGCTAATACACAATGAGTCTATAATAAGATAAGATGTGCTTGTCTTGGAGACTTGTCATGGGTGAAATTTAAGCCAGACTGAGGATTGTTGGTTTACAACTGCTTTGTATTCTTTTCGTGTCTGATTATGTGTGTGAATATAACCTCCGAGCTGAGAAGAATTTTTATGTCCCGTCCCCCAAATGCATTCCACTAGTTAGTCAAATTTGTAAATATTCAGGGTGTAATTATTATTGTTATTTTTTTTAATAATTAAAAATGTTAGGATTATCAGCTCCAGTGCCACGTGGTCGAAAAGGAAAGAAAAGAAAAGAGAATTTAAACTTTCTAGAAGATCAGGATAAACCATTAGACTTTGACCCTGAACTCATTCTGGATAATGGCTACAAGAGACATCTACACAGGCATTCCAACAAGTAAGTATTTGTTGAAGAAATAGTCTTTGAACTCACTTAACCAGCATTGCCTAATGGTCTATTAATTTCATTCTGAAAATTAGTTCTGATTTCAAGAAAATGTATTAAAAATAATTCCTTCTAACATGTTTTACTAACTTTAGTAATTATTTCAAAGGTCTATTTTATAACAATTGTATTAAAGATTTTTTTTTAAAATCTTGAATCTGTGAATAAAATTAAAGAAAATATGTTAATTGTGTGTCCATGTTTTGTCCAGGGTGCTCCTGAGGGTCAGGTTACTCTATTACATTAAACAAGAACTCATTGGTGAAGAAGCAGAGAAAGTTTTCCAAAATATTCCTCACACGTAAGTTGATTAAAATTCTGTTTCTTCACAAATTTCTTAGATATTTTACTCTTCCTGTTTTTGTTTTTGAAAAATTAAATTTTGTGCTTTTATTTAAAACCCAGATTAAAATGAAATATTTTAAATATTTTTAAATTGTATATATATATAAATATAATAATATAATATACCGAGAGATAATCATCAAGTTGACCATTAGCCAATCTGATTTGTTCCCCCCATTAAATTCATGTGATATCTGTACAGAGAGATCAGCATTCCACAACCTATATTAGAAGGGGAAGTTCCTGTCCCATGGTGGGATGAAGAAGCTGACAAGTCACTGATTATTGGAGTCTTTAAGTATGGCTATGAAAAATACAACTGTATTCGCTCTGATGCTTCTCTTTGCTTCTTGGCAAAGTGTGGACCTCCGGACGGGGCAGCACTTTTGGCTGAACAAGAGGATGACAAGTAAGTACTGTTCTATCTCCTCTGATGTCTTTGTTCACTTGCTATAAGTTGTTATCTCAATTCCTGTCATTTGAATATGATTTGAGGACATTCCCATGATGACTTGCCATGCTAATACGGATTGGGCCTCTAATGAGATGAGATGTGCTTGTCTTTGAGGCTTCAAATGAGTTGAAACCTAAGCATGACTGAGGATTTGCTTGTTTTAAAGATCGTAACTAGCTAATTTTCAGTGAAAAATTTCATGCTTGCTTGTAAATTACCATTCTTCCTAAACCACCAATACAATTTTTGCTGACTTGGTACATTACAATCACCACAACACAAGAAAGCTTCTCTTTTCTTCAATGCAGGGATGATGATGACAAAGATGATGATATGACAAAAGATGACATGGATGATGATGATAATTCTCAAAGCTCAGCCAATGAGGGAAAAAGTTGTGATAGGAGCACTTCTAGCAGAAAGAATATTGAAGATGCAGAAGAAAAAAGTTCAGATGAAAAAACCTTAGATTCAGCTCCTGAAGGTTCTTCTGAGAAAAGGTCTTCAACTTTGGCTGAAGGTAGCTGTGTTTTATTTAACATATTTATTCAGGACAGAATATCTTTTTTTCACATATTGTCCACAACTTAATTTAAAACTAAAACTGAAAATGCTGCACTTTCTTTTCATTAAGAACATTTTCTTTCAAGTTGAAATAAAAATTTGAAAATTCCCAGGTGATGGTGACAAACTGCTGTTTCCAGACGCTTCCAGTCTAAATGTACGCTTGAGGAAATGTATAACTAATTACCAAAGGCATCATAAAAAGCGCATGCTCAAAAATGAGCAATTGCAAAGGGTAAGTAACTCATCACAATATTTTAGAAAATATGAATTCTGCTCCATTTAAAAATAAAGTTATTTGGGTTATTTTATTAAAGAATTTCATTTCTGATATCTTGAATAGCCATGGCAATAAAACCTTTTATTAAAAACTATTTTCAGAAGATGGAGCGAAGAGAGCGGACAGATATTAACCTGAAAGAGAGGGAGTACAAGCGCAAGGAAATTCAACACAGGTTAGTCTCATTAGGTTACAGGTAAAAAGGAAGGTTATCATGTTCAGCTCAAAGATTTTAAACATTGTGGAATAAGTTTCATTGTACTGACAAAGATTTTTTTGGAAAAAGTGATTTACTTGGAAAATAGCTTTTGTGTCATGGTAGTATTTATAGACTGATAGCTTTGGTGTGATTTTTCTTTCATTAAAAGTTAGTGTATTGCTTGTGGTCTGTATTCTCCCCCTACCCACCACTATGACCAGAGGCAGGTCTTAGCCCCACCAAATTGTAAGTTTTCGGATTCATTACAGTCGTTGGACAAGGAGAGAGGAGGCAGATTTCTATCGAACTGTGTCCACTTTTGGTGTAGAATTCAGCCGAGCGGCAGGCAGGTTCCGATGGGACAGATTCAGAGAGCAGGCTCGTTTGGATAGAAAGGCAGACGAGTCCTTGACAGAGTATTTCCATGCCTTCTACTTCATGTGTCAGCGAGTTTGTGGCAAATTGAAGCCTGGAGACAGTAAGTTCAATGTAGAATTATATACAGTCTACACGTTTAAATTCAATTTCTAATTTTAACTCAGCTTAAAGCATAAATCAATCCTCAGTAATGCCCTTGATCCTTGATTGAATTTTCTTTTTAACTTACTCTCCAGTACCCCCAAATATGATTTTTGTGGAACCAATCACTGAAGAAAGGGCAAGCAGATGTCTGGCCAGAATTGATCTATTGAACAAGATCCGCCAGGACATTTTGATGCATGCACACCTGGATGAACGGATAAAACTCTGTCAACATTCCTATGACATGCCCAGCTGGTGGATCTGTGGTCAGCATGATAAGGAGCTCCTTATTGGGGCTGCAAGGTAAGGTGACATCACAGTTAAAAGGCATTGAAAAATAGTTACCTAACATTACTGTAACATCTTGGCAATTAGAGAGGGAGGTAAAAATAGCATGCAGATTATGCAATCACGATTGCAGAGATAGAAAATCAGATATTCGATTATTATAATTGTATGGAGACATATTTGCTACTTGAATTTGCAGAGATTATTCTAGTGTACAGAAAGAACTGACACTGTATGTTATATTATTTGATATTATACTTATACTGTGATTATGTAAATAAGTCTAAATAAAAGTAAATAAATAATGTGTAACAACAGGACTTGGCATTTTCATTATGGAGGGAGGTGAGAATCGTATGTGTGATAGAGAGAGCCTCCAACAATATTTATAATGTTGTCACAAGACGATACAATAAACACTTGTTTACATTGAAAACACAAGATGTTACAATGACCAAAAAAATCATAGAAGTATTTAGTCTCATTGGTGGTGTTTTAATTTTTTCATTACAGACATGGGGTAGCTAAAACCGACTTCAATATACTTCGTGATAAAACACTTTCATTTCACTTGGTACTTGAGAACTCCCTCAGGTCCCTAAGAGGTCACCCCGCACCAATGACACCATCTCAAGTGTCGGCTCGTGCTGAACTTTTCAGTAAGTTGTCTTAATTTCAAAGTTGTTTTTTTTTTAAAAAGTTTTGTTGATAATTAAGTGTAAAATATTTATGAATGCTCTCTTGACCTTCAGGCTTTCAAATCCTCTCATGCTAATGATTCCTCAATTGCCCTTTATTTCCTTTCTTATTTATTTTATTTGAAATATTTCCAAAATATTTTTCAATATAAACTCTTTTACTTCCTGTAATCTTGCCTTTGGAAAATCCAACATCCAGCAGTAACAATGGCCAACACTTCTTTTTCTTGTCGTATTTTCATTTGTCCTGTCTGCTGAGGAAGGTTCTTGGCAGAAATGTTCTTCTCTTATTGTCCTTTGTCTTTCCATTCAAGCTTCCACATACCTTGTTCTATGGCTTTCAAAACTGGAAATTCTATGACATTTCATTTCTGAGTGGTATCAAAATGTAGACAACCTGTTAGTTTTAAAGTTAATGATAGTATTTTTACTGGACCTTTTCTTCAAAGCATCAGTGGAACATAGACTGAAATATACAGAGTAACAAGAACATAGACTGTAATATAGTTAAAAGAATACAGGCTGAAATATACAGTTACAATTATACAAAGAAAATATTTCAAGAACTTTTGGTATCTGCTTGATATTTTTAATTAAGTATGACACATTTCATCAACACTAAACTGAGCAGTGATTACTGCATAATCCTTAATGTAACTATCTCTACTTACAGCCAGCAGCACACCTTTAGCTAAATATGATAGGCTGGAGCAGCTGGTCAAATCACCACCCATGGATCAGCAAGAAATAAATAAGGAGAAGATCAAATCTGAGGAAGAGACGACTGACAATGGCAAGGTTTCACTCGGCGCTTCAGAAACGAGGATTAAGAAAGAAACAGATGGGACTAAAGAAAAGGTTAAAGCGGTAAAGAAGGAGGTGAAGGCGGCAAAGAAGGAGAAAGAGCCTCCACTTATAACAAAAGAAAAAGATACAGATGATGAAGAGGGTAAAGAGGCAGCAGGCAATATAAAAGAGGAAAAAGGTGAGGGAAAAGTCAAGGAGACCTCCTCAAAGAATGTTGAAATGAATAAAGAAAAGAAAAGCAAAGATGTTAGGGAAGAAAAGGGTAAGAGTGATGAGGAGAAGCCAGAGATAAGCCAGGAGAAAAAAGATGAAGAAAATCAGGAGAAAGTCCATCCAAGTTCAAATCAAAAGCCAGACAAGCCCGACAATGAAAACAAACCTGTTGAGCAAGAAGAGCTCGGCAAGACAAAAGATTCAGACAAGACATCCAAGGAAGATTCTTCTAAAATGTCTCCAGCCAAGCCAGACAGTTTGTCTGTATCGGGTGAGCCTAAAGACGATCTGGACATGGCAGCACCTGATGTTAAAGATGACATCGAGATGCCTAAATTAGAGCCCTTAAAAATGGGAGAAGATCTCCCTCCTGTCAAATTGAAACTGACCAGTCCCAAGACCAGTGATGAAATTAAGGACATCAAAGTTAAAGAAGAAGAAAAGGATGTCAAAGACGAGTTAGAGAAGATCAAAGAACTGGTGGCAAAGAGTGAGGAGAAAGAGTCGGAGGATGACAACAAACCAGACTACGTGAAGCTGAAGGAGAAAATAATCAAAACAGAGATTGAGAGAATCAATGAGGAGAGGTTGCGTAGAGAAAGAGAATCAAAAGGTGGCGATGGTGATGTGGCAGTAAGTAGATTTGTTTTGACACATTTTCTATATCCAATAGTGACTAAGAAACACTGCCATGCCCTCTACAGATAAGCCCCAAATATTTTGTGTTAATTCTCTGTTGAGAACTGTAAATAGGTCAAGTTTAGCATAAATAATTTATTTCACCTTTGTAAGCTAGTTCCAAAATATCCTACTGTTTGTAATAAGTTTAGAAGCATCTGTACAGTGACTTATCAAATATTTATTCTGTTACAAATATTAATCTCAAACATTATTTCTTTAAATTTGAATCATCTCCACTGTGCTATTGTAGAATATTTCCAATGTCAGACTTGGTTACGCATACTAATTTGGTGTACACTGTACTATTTTGAAATGTCTCATAGGATTGTACACAGAGACCTGTCAGAACTATGATTTTAAGACGGGGTTGAAAAATATAAAATGTGGTTAGATTTACTATTTTTACATATTTTTTTTTAGATTAGCTCCTTTCTACATCCATTGTTATATGGGTGAATGGACCAAAAAATTTTGTTTGTTGGGGACCATCCATAATTATATATGTATGCATCAAGTGGTTTGACTTAGGAGCATACAGGTGTGCATGGGAGGGGGGGTAAGGGGGGAAGGTGTGTAATTTTTTAAAAGACTTTCATGTTTTCTGATGGTCATATTGTTGCTGTATGTTTTTTCACAATTAACTCACTAGATACCCCAACAGTAATATTAGCATAGTTGCCCTAGTGAAAAATTTAGACATTTGGGAATGTGTGAGGGGAGGGAGGGGTAAAAATTGTCCAAAAATAATAGTAAGTCACTAAGCAGCTGTACAATTTTAATACCAGAGTTTTGTTCCAGCGCCCATCTTCTCTTCTCCCCAATACACCTTGCAATGGTAATTTATTATCAGGCTAACTATGAGTTAACGGAAAGTATAATCAGGCTCCTAGGCTTAACGTGGTGGTGGCTAACCTGCTGCCCGCCACATAAAATATTGTGGATGTATCACAATTGAACTTATATCTTGATTCAGTTTGCGATTATTTTCTTTCTTTCCCTAAAAGCACATTTGAAGTACAGTGAAATCTTTCATAACGAGTTTAATTCGTTCCAGACTCTTACTCGCTAAGCGAAACACTCGTTAAGCGAAACAATTTTTCCCATACAAATCAATGCAAAATACAATAATGCGTTCCATGCTGAAAAAATAATTTTTCAAAAATTTTTATTAACATTTATTCAAATAAAATTACTTATGAATTGTTAAGGAGTCTAACAACTTGGAATACAATTTAGATTTGAAAAAAAAAACGTAAATAAAAATATGAATTTATGACAAATAATTAATCCTTTTTACATAGAAAACTGATTAATCCTTTTTAACTAGAAAACTGTCTAAAGACATTTGTTTTTGTCAACGCTTCAAAATTTGATGAAAATGTGTCACAGCATTATCATTGAATAAATTTGTATCACAAATAGCCACGCCCACACCTTGTTGTCGCTTTTCAAGGATTTTACGTTTGATTTCAACAGTTATTTTTTCTCTCTTATGATTGTCTTCTTGTGGTTTTTTTTTTCGAAGACATTTTAGCACAGGTTATTACACTTTGCACATAAAAAAATTACGAATACTGTCTGAATACAAAATTTGTAAAAGCTGGTGATCACACACGAAAACAATAAGCTTACAGACCAAGTGCTAAACACAGACTAATGCAATGGTTCTCAACCTTCCTAGTACCGCGACCCTTTAATACAGTTTCTCGTGTCTTGGCGACCCCCCAGCAACCTAATTATTTTCATTGCTACTTCATAGCTGCAAGAATATGTGTTTTCAGATAGTCTAAGGTGACCCCTGGGAAAGGGCCGCGCTACCCCCAAAGGGGTCACGACCCACAGATTGAGAACCACTGGACTAATGCATCTGCGCGGAAGCCCCGGCTCACAAATGAAGTCGGGAAAAGGGAACTTCCCCTTTCTGCGTATCTTGTTATGCCAAATATCGCTCGTTAAGTGAGCAACTTTTTCCACAATTTTTTTTGCTCGTTATGAGAGGTTCCACTATATATATATATATATACACATCCTCCCTCCCCCCCTCTGGGAATTTAAAAAAAACAAAACAATATGTGCCACTTTGGTGCACCCTTACCATTTTTTGTTACACTGATATAAACAAAATTTATTGCAATAAGTAATTTCATATTTTAAATAAAAGTTATAAAACAATGTTATCATTTAGTAACTACTAAAATTAAAGGATTTCTTTAAACACAGCTACATAAAGGCAATCTAATTGTACACAACCATTTCTTCAGTTGATATCTGATTATGTGAAGAATGATCCAAAACTATGTAAAGGTATATGCAAAAGTGCATCTCTGCTTTTTGATATTATGGGAATATTTATTTGATACATGATACTGTTAATGTTTATTTCTTGACTATTACGATCCCGTACCATATGATTTTGTGATGGTAAAGGACCATTATGAGACTATGGTGTACTATTTAAGGAGTTCCAGGGTAACCAGGTCTGCTATGTTAGTCACATATCTAATCTATACTAATAAAAGAAATTAAATGATTACAGCCTTTTGTTGGAGGACCTCCTGGTATCTTTGGAGATGATCCCAGTGTGATGGAAGTGGAAGGTCTTGAACCAGGAGAAATAGCACCCACACGTTACTTCGGGCCAGCTGTGGAATGGCCAAAGGTAGGAGCAAAAACGCTATAAGATTAAATAGTCTCAGATATCATTAAAATTTACCACCATAAATATTGGCCTATCTTTAACTTGTCCTTTGACAGGACCGGGTAATATTTCATCGCCTCGAGCACATCTGCTACACCATAGAGCATGGAGAGTGGCCCTTTTCTCGCAGACCGCCACAAGCTTTCTTCCCCCCAGGAACTCCCACCCATGCAGAATCTCGGAGTGAGACGCCCGTCAGCACCGCCGTTAAATCAGACAGCGCCACCGGCGCCGAATCCGACCACAGCGAGGGTCTTCCCAGCGCCGAGCCCATCAATAAGGTGAACATTGGCGGTGGGTCAGAAGTGACCCCAGAGAAAGAGTTTCTTATTCGTATGACTCCTGAGGTAGGGCAGACTTGCTGTTTTTGTAACATCACCTTTTTTCATTTCGGTGGATTGGACTCATTGTTTTATTGTTTCATTCACTTTGCTGGCAGATGTGTTGAGCTTTTTTTTCTTATCGTCAATGCTTCTTACCAATACAAATTTTCTGCCATTAAATTGTCATATAAATCAAAATGCATTCCATGTTTAAGTCAACTACCAGGATGGTCTTGGTACATTAGCCACTGGCCACAGCCCTAATTATGGTCAGTAATATATTTTTTTTTTTAAAGTTCAAGCTGGAACATTATTTTATAACTAGATTCACTTTTCCAGATTTCAGAACTAGATTTCATGTTCAATAAAAAATGATAAGGTTTATAGACTTTTAAATGAGATTTGTTTAATGTTTCAGTTCGACAAAATAAATTTATAATACAAATCAAAGCAAATTATAGAAATGAAAGCAAATGGTGATATAAATCAAAGTGAACTGCACTTACATTTTTAGATGAAGTTGGTGTCAAAAAATAATTTCAGTAGAATATTTTTTTTAAAATTAAAACTTAACTCTGTTAGACTAATTGAGCTTACTGAAAACCAGATCATAACAACACCATCAGTTGAGATGAAATTATTTAGGTGATGTTCTGCTGTAAGTCTGCCTTTCTCTTTGACGCTTAGCCTTTAAATACACTTTTTTGGTTTGTTCTAAGGCTGTTTTCTGCATGACTTTAAATGTTTAATTTTATATGTATATACATATATAACACACACACCCCCCATATGAATTGCTTTTCAATGCTAATCAACCATAAGTTTTTTCTTATGATTAGCTTCACGTTATATACAGGGTTTTGTTTCTTTTGTTGCACCTATTTTTTTCACCTTTATTAAAATTAAACATCCTTAACAAACAAATTTATTTTATAAAATATTTTTACATTAACTGGATGAATTTAGCAAAAAATGAGCGAAGCGGAAAACCAGATTTTAAAATTAAAATAAACAACCTAAAAAATCTTAAATATATTAATTAATAATTATTGTGTTTTTGTAACACAAGTTATCATTTTTCTGGAGAGGACTTTCAAGTAAATGTGTTTCATTACATGATTAATTATATTAATTAATCATCTTAAAACACTTGAATGTTTCAGAGAAATGACAGCTTGAAAATGACATTCCACAAGCGGGGCAGAGGTAGAGGCAGGAAGTATGAGATAGATCCTGATAAAGGTACAATTGACCTTATCACATGTTACTAGTTATAATATTCCAATAAGTTGAGGCCGCTGAATGTACTCTCCTGTACCAGGTTTATGTTTAAAGAGATTCCAATTCTACTGCTTTCTTCAATGTACTGCTGTTTATGATATAACTTAGTAATGGAGGACTTTAGTTCAAAGTGTACTTATAATAAAAAATCAAATTAGTCTTCTCTTTTAGTCATAAATCAAATACATTTTGTCTAATTAGTCTTCTCTTTTAGTTATAAATCAAATACATTTTGTCTAATTAGTCTTCTCTTTTAGTTATAAATCAAATACATTTTTCCCACCAGCTAATCGAATACAACAGCTGCTTAATCAGAGTGCATGTGGAGCACTTTCCAGTGATGACAGTCAGTCAGATGCATTAAACTTGCCAAACCTCAGTCAGGGGCTTAACTCATCTGCAGCATCCACACCATCCACTCACACACCACAGAGACATCTACCGACATCACCGCTTGTAAAATCATCATCTCTTCATTTACCTCAGCCACAGGTGAGATTCAAATTTGACTCGTATAAAGGTTAAAACCAGTGACTGTAAATACCCTTCCATTACTCTGTTCATGAGTCATTCTCCTTAATAAAGGTTAAAACCAGGGACTGTAAATACCCTTCCATTACTCTGTTCATGAGTCATTCTCCTTAATAAAGGTTAAAACCAGTGACTGTAAATACCCTTCCATTACTCTGTTCATGAGTCATTCTCCTTAATAAAGGTTAAAACCAGTGACTGTAAATACCCTTCCATTACTCTGTTCATGAGTCATTCTCCTTAATAAAGGTTAAAACCAGTGACTGTAAATACCCTTCCATTACTCTGTTCATGAGTCATTCTCCTTAATAAAGGTTAAAACCAGTGACTGTAAATACCCTTCCATTACTCTGTTCATGAGTCATTCTCCTTAATAAAGGTTAAAACCAGTGACTGTAAATACCCTTCCATTACTCTGTTCATGAGTCATTCTCCTTAATAAAGGTTAAAACCAGGGACTGTAAATACCCTTCCATTACTCTGTTCATGAGTCATTCTCCTTAATTCTGGCTGGGAAAGGCCTGAAAAGTTTTTTCATAAGTGCTCATAAGCCAACCCAAAAAGTATTAAGACTTAAAAAACTAATCAACATACAGAAAGTGGATATTTCCTTTACTGTGCGTGCAATCACGGCAGTTGAAAATTGAGGACAAAACCTGTGACACAGTTTTGCATGCAGCTTTATTTAGAATTATTTAATTAATAATTAATTTTGTTCATTGTTTTTCTATAATAAAATCAATGCACCTGAAGAGAATTATTTTAAAAATCTATGACCCGCTCATAAGCAGTCAGCCCACCTATTCTCCTGAAATTGAAATTCCATAAAAAGGCTTAATTTTTTTTTTTTTTTCAACAAGTATATACACAGTGCCAGTTTTTCTGGGAAAGTGGATGAACAATGCTTCAAATTATTTATTTGTTTGTTTCAACTGACCTTTGTAAGCAAAATTGTTCCCAAAGAAAACAAGAGAAAATCAATCAATTTGGGGAGCAGCAGATTCCCATATGAGACAAGAGTTGAATTCCCATATGAGACAAGAGTTGAATTCCCCTATGAGACAAGAGTTGAATTCCTGATGAAATATAGTTTTAAAAAGTACTTTTTGTAAATCCTACAGACCTGTTTACTCTTACGATCTTGGCGTAAAATGTACGATTTTGAGGTGTATACACTATATATGCTTATGTTTATTTTTTACTATTAAGATAATGTATTGAACGATTTTGTAATGATATTGTACGATTTTAAGAGTTTGGGGGGTAAACAGGTCTGATCCTAAAACTTTTAAGGATAAAAAACCATGAATATATCAACACCACTCTGCTCTTTTACATCTTCTAAAGATGGATAACATGGCACTTTGGCCAGCAGGACTTTCCTCTCCAGCACATTTCCTCAAGCTGGACTACTTTAGGGTATTTTGAAACATTCATACAAATACTTAAACATTTAATTTGATCACAATTGTCAGTTCATCATCTGTAAAGAGATCTGAAACATTCACAGGCATAGTCATGTTCTGATACAACTTCTTAGAGCCTGGAAATTAAAAAAATAGATAAGAAGTTGTGGTCTTGTCATGAAGAACTTGGTGCTACTTAAAACTACTTTTGAAAATTTGAGTGATGTAAAATAATGTAAACATTTCAAATTCTTAGAATCAGCTGTTATTAAAGTAAATTAAAACATGCTCTCCATAATTTTATGTGTGTACTTCTACATTTTCTGTAGCATATGCCCAGTCCATTGCTCAATGGCACAGCATCAGCCGGCTTGGAACATTCAGAACTCCGCAGACATATGGTAAGTAAATTAATGTTAGAACTTTCACGAACTCCCCAGGCTAATGGTACCGTAAGGGAATCGATTCTGTAATTAATGCACACAAAATGTTCCCACAACAAGTGGTCTCAGCGTCATTTAAAGATATGTTTTCTGTTTCCATTGACAGATGGAACAAGGGTTGTTCATACCAGACAGAAAGAGAAGAGGGAGGAAGAGACGTTCTGAAAAAATGGCAGAGCTGGCCATGGCCGAAGCTTTGGCTAAAAGAGAACAGACAAGGATTTTATCTATGCTTGAACCTGGTGAGTGTTGAATTTATGTTATCTAAGCTTGAACCTGACAGGTATTGAAATTTGTGGTCACCTGGCTGATGAAGGAAGAACAATGAACACTTTTAAAAATTTATTTAAACGTGCTGCAGCGATGTTAGAAAATCATGATTTTTCTCATTGTTTGGCAGACACTCGAATCCCGATGATCAATTTGGAAGACGGCAGCGTTCTGGCCGAGGAGGACTGTCCCAAGAAGCGGGACTTGGACGATTGGATGCAGCAACATCCAGGGTACATGATAGATAACAGCATTTGTCTCCTGGATCCCTACCTGCCTGAAGTTCAGGCTTCCATCTCTTCTGGCAAAGTGGGTGCCGCCGCCAGTGGGGGCTTCCATCCTGGTAGCAACCGAAGTAGTGCTGCTTCAACCTCTCATGGTCTGCCCAGGACGCCTCTGAGCAGCTCCACACCTGGGAAGGCAGGGGAAGAAGATGATGCCAATCAAGTCGTACTCAACACACCTGAAATAGGACCGGTATGGAACTAACTCCACATTTCATTTGTTTTTCCCCCTTGTTTCTGTCACAAGACAAAGGTGCTTATCTTTGGGGAATTTTCTTGTGTTAGGGAATCATCAAAAGAGCCTCATTTTGACCAAAATTTTACAGCCTTAAATAAAGTGATTGGCATTTTTCCATTAAAAATCAAATTTAATCTGCATTGCTTTCAAATGTAACATTTTGTATTTAAATACTCTTTTTAAAATATCTTTTCACAATTTTTAAGCAAATTGCATGAGCTAATATTATAATAATGCAATAGCAGTTCAACTACTCAAAATAAAATATTGTCTTGTAAATTTTTTATTTGAAATGATTGACTGCAGATACTAAGAGTAATACACAGCTTTGCTTTCATTTTATTTCTAAACTTATCACACATGTTAAGTAGAATTAAAAGCTTTGCAGGTTTATTGGAATGCCCTATTTATTATTATCATTAATATGCTGGGTAAAACAAAATCCCTTACTTCTCTTGTCCAATGGTGTGCACAAAAAACAAATGCAGAACTTTTCAAGGGATAAAACTTTTGGGGTGAGAACAGAGTGAATGTTGTTTGTTACTCCTGGAAGGAAAAAATGTTAATTGTGCACATCAGTGGACACAAATCAAAGTTCTAGGAATGTCTTCTCTCTATGCTTATGTACATTGCATCCATAATTTTACCATGTTGGTTGAAACGTTTTGCCACTTTTACCAGATAATTTTTTTCAAATTTCTTACCATTAAAAGTGACTTGCATTTCATGATTTTGTGTAAATCACGGAAAGGATATATTTGAACAAATGTTACCTTTGTAAAAGTGGCAAACATTTGTTTTTGTTAAAAATTTGCTTCTGGTGGAGTCTGTGCTGCCACGTGTTGTCTTGTACACCCAATCATTGCCCCCCTCCCCCCAACATCATGTATCCTTCTGTACGGTCCCTCCATCATCATACCTACACCCCACAGGAAACATTTGTGCGACGCAGGGGCCGCAAGCCTCAGCTGGACCCCCGCACCCTGAACCTGGACCGCCTCACGGGAGAGGAGAACGTTGCCGTTGTAGAAAGGGGATCAGGAAAGAAGGTGAGAGAAGCTCCAAAAGTTCTCTCATTTGTCATTGGCCACAGTCCTAGTCCTCTTTCTTTATCTAACAAACTTCTGGGGCCCTTGTCATTTAACCTCTTAAATAGCATTTTGGACATTAATTTTACCTAATAGAAAAATGACTGAAATCGACCCAGTTGAAGGTGAGTGTGTAGAAAAAGTGTGCGTGGAAAAAATAATTAAATGAATCATCGAATAGTTCTCTGGAATTCTTAGATAATAAATCAAAATATAAACATAAAATGTTAACAGTCGATGTTTTAAAAAATTAACTTTTTTAAAAAGAATAAGACAAATATAAAATATTTTTTGGGTGCCAATGTTGATAGGTAAGTGTAACTATCATCTCATATCTAACCTCCATTGGGTCCCCGCTGCATGTTTTATTTGGGTGGGTTGACCACATGGTCTCTGCTGTCATTTGCATGTGTGTAAGTTCATTCACCTCTTTGTTCTTCTGTCATTAAATAATTTTGACATATTCTAATTTAAAGCTTTTTAACTGCACACAGCTTGTTTTTTTTTTTTCTGTTTCATTTTAAAAATTGAACGTTTTACTGATTGCTTGATAATGAGCTGCTTGTGGCTGGGTCACACTGCTACTCTATTAGTATTAATAGTTATGATGAATATTATAAACCCGCTGAGATATAAACACAGGATTTATTATACTAACAAGAAAGATGGCTTAAATTGACTTCAAGAGTCAAAAGAAGGTTTAATGGTTAACTGTAACTTGAGATGTTTTAATCATGTCCCTCCTTGTATCTAGTAACTTGTTGTTATAAATGTTTCATTTTATTTTTCTATTGTTGAAAACATCAAATAATGAAGTTGTAATATGTTGTGCATTCTTCAACACTATAAAATATTTGAGGTGAGATCATAAACTGGAAGATTGTCAAAGATTTTGGTTTTAATAATTGTTGACACCAGACTTAAAGAATCCATTATTTGTACTAACAAAGTAGGCTCAAGTTTAACTGAGAAAAAAAACAAAAACATTTTGGCCAAATGCCTTCAAATGTTATCACATCGCTGTCATCAGTGAGTATTTGGACAGTGTTGTCATTTTAATCAAAGAACATTTTAAATAGGATCACTTCTTCCTCTATTCAATGACACCTACATTGACAAATGGTAAATCATGAGAAAAACTTGATATGTTATAGCTTCTTCTTCTATATATTAAGGGCCCACGATCAATTTATTGATCATTTTGGCTTCTATGCACGTAGCGGGGATTTGCAAATGGCTGCTCTTTAAGATTCAGTAAATGACAATACAAAGATGAAATATTTGACATAAACAACAGATCCTGTGACAGGATTAAAGTAATTATTTTTAAAAAATTGTTTTGTAAACTACGTCTAGCCAATTTTCTTTTAAGCTCTCAAACTAAAAACTGATCCTCAAAGGGCAAATATTTAGTTTCGGAAGTATTTTACCACCGTCCTCATTATGGTGACTTAAGCCAAAATTTATGATATCATGTTGACGATTGTTACTAAGGACTAATTGGTTCCCTCTGTCCGCACAGATCACAGGTTCTAAGGCTCCACCGCTGAAACACTTGAAAGAATGGCTGGATCAGAATTCTTCATTTGATGTGGAACCAAAATGGGGAGACTTGGTCAGGGCCAAGGTACAATATAACTACTTTAACATTTGTTGTATTATACTGTAGTGGGGGCCAAGATACAATATAACTACTTTAACATTTGTTGTATTATACTGTAGTGGGGGCCAAGGTACAATATAACTACTTAAACATTTGTTGTATTATACTGTAGTGGGGGCTAAGGTACATTATAACTACTTTAACATTTGCTGTATTATACTGTAGTGGGGGCCAAGGTACAATATAACTACTTAAACATTTGTTGTATTATACTGTAGTGGGGGCCAAGGTACAATATAACTACTTAAACATTTGTTGTATTATACTGTAGTGGGGGCTAAGGTACATTATAACTACTTTAACATTTGCTGTATTATACTGTAGTGGGGGCCAAGGTACAATATAACTACTTAAACATTTGTTGTATTATACTGTAGTGGGGGCCAAGGTACAATATAACTACTTAAACATTTGCTGTATTATACTGTAGTGGGGGCCAAGGTACATTATAACTACTTTAACATTTGCTGTATTATACTGTAGTGGGGGCCAAGATACATTATAACTACTTTAACATTTGCAATATTATACTGTAGTGGGGGCCAAGATACAATAAAACTACTTTATCATTTGCTGTATTATACTGTAGTGGGGGCCAAGGTACAATATAACTACTTAAACATTTGTTGTATTATACTGTAGTGGGCGCTAAGGTACATTATAACTACTTTAACATTTGCTGTATTATACTTTAATGGGGTTTCAATATTTTAAAAATACTTGATACACATTAAAAGCTTTTATTTGAAATTTAACACACTAAAAAGATTTGAAGATTTATCATTAGATGATTTATTTGATTACTGCGATCATTCCATGAATGAAATGTTACTCTTCAAAGGAAAAACTGAACAATTTGTTTGATGAAACTTTTTTCTTTTGATTAGACTCACCAACTTTTTTGTGATACCGTTTGAAAAGATGTGTATTATTGTAAATGATATAACAAGGACTATCACTACTATCAGGTAGTGTTCAGGATAGTGTTGGTTCTTTTGCCATTTCTATCTCTCATTAAATGTCTAAATTTGATTTATTCTATTTTCTTTCAGGGCATCCTACCAAAATCAATGGACGGTCGAATCCTGAAACCATCTGGAAGAGGTCGCAAACCCCGTGACTCGCTGCTGCACTCACAGATGATGGCGGGAGAGATGCCTTTTCCCCCAGTTTCATTAGCGGCCCTTTCTGCTTATCAAGGAGCCGCTGGCCTGGTTGGCAGCTTTCCTAAACTGCCCCTGGGCCTACCGTTTGGAGCCATGGCCGGCCTTCCTGGCTTGCCAAATCCTCTGTTGGGACTTCAAGGCCTGGGCCTGCCAGGCATGGGTTTCCCACCCCATTTGGTGAAAGCAATGGAAGATGAACTCAAAGAGAGAGAAAAGGAATTTAAAGAACGAGAGAAAGAGTTTAAGGAAAGAGAAAAAGAATCTGAGAAGGCAAAAGGTGGTAGTAAAGAAGGTGGTGCTGGAGAAAAGAGCAGTAGGGGGAGCAGCAGCACAAAGGATGAGGACGGCAGATTGAAAAAGAGTGAAAGTAAAACAGAGAAATCTTCTTCAGCTACCTCATTATCGTCAGGTTCAAAAAGTTCTTCCGCTGAAACAGCCCATCCATCATTCCCACCGTTTTACTTCAATCCTCTGTTGTACAATCCACTTTTGGCAAATTTCCCATTGCCGGCCTCTTTGGGGGCAATGCTTCCACCTGGACTTGTGCTCCCTCCGCATTCAGCACCCTCACCCGTCAATGGTCAACCAGAGTCCAGCAAAGCCGAACCCTCCAGTAGTAGCAGCAAGCACCACCATTCATCCCAGCATTCACATCACAATCACTCTGATAAAAAGAGGAAACCTCACCATTCTCATTCTGATGTTCCTCGCACCTCCCCTTCCATCCCCCAAGCTCACAATGCTGAAGATCTCTCAGTGAAGAGACACCACACATCCTCTATATCACCTCCATCCCCCTCACTGCAAGCTCAGGACCTCTCATTGAGGAGAAGCAGTGAGGCCAGACCACCGCCTCCTCTATCATCATCACCACCGCCAACGGTCAACCCAACTCAGGAACAGGCCACAGACTTGTCAATGAAAGCAAAGGCTACTGTCAATGACAAATCATCATCTTCATCATCCAGTTACTCATCCAAGACTTTGCCGTCGCCATTAACCTCTTCATCATCATCTTCTTCTTCGTCAGCAGCAAATCTCAAGGTACCAAATAAAAATAAAATTCAAGGTTCCCTCAAGCTGAATAGGATTTTAGATTCTCTGAAAGATCGAGTGTTTAAAAATGATCCAGTGAAAGAGAAATCCTCCAACCCAACAACGGCTGAATCGAATGGTAAAGAGGTGTTGGACAGCAGTAAGAAATCAAGTAACTTGGAGAAACTCCCTAAGGAGTTGCCCACAGACACACCTGAAAGCAATTAGTGGATGTGTTTAGCATACCTAAATAATCATTTGGCTTCTTAAATCTAAACTAGGGCTTCAAACGGTGGGATGAAATGATCGTTTTTTTTAAACACCTATTTTGTTATAATTTTTCTCAAAGTTCATGTCTTGAATTTAGAATGGGCACTTCATAAAATAATTCTATTGACCTCATGCTTTGTTTGTGAAATAAGAAAACACACTGCTTAGGATGGAAAAAGCAATCAATGCTCAACATCTTCTATTAAAATATTGTTTTCCTCTATTTTTTAAAAGGTAATCTTTTTGTATCTTAAGTTGATTTCAAAATCCACTTTAGATTATATATATCCCCCATATATTTTCTTGCCCCCCCCCCCCCCCCCCCCCCCCCCTCACTTGTAAAATTGCCCACAAATTGTACAATTTCCCACAGCCTTGTTATGAGATTAACTAAACCACATTGTGAAGGACTTGACATGAAAATGCCTAGTCAGTGTTCTCTTTATGCCAACTTCCCACATTCTAGTGTCATTTTAAAAAAAAGATTTTTCTTTCCTACCTGTGGCCAATAATGCTTTATGTTTGAGTGAGTCTGGGCAGCATTAGAAGATCAATTTGGACCAAAAAAAAATGTCATCTAACATCAAATAATTTAAACTTTCAAATTTTGCATAATTTAAAAAAAGAAAGATGAAAAAATGAATTGTGGCACATTTATTTACATTTCTGAAACAAAAAGTCAATTTTAATATAACCAATTGTGATCCCCATAAATTTTAGCAGTGGATGATTCATTATATCATGTAAATGTTGAGTGCAGACCACATGATAGGGCTACATCTCTTCTTCTACCCACCTGATAGGGCTACATCTCTTCTTCTACCCACCTGATAGGGCTAATCTCTTCTTCTACCCACCTGATAGGGCTAATCTCTTCTTCTACCCACCTGATAGGGCTAATCTCTTCTTCTACCCACCTGATAGGGCTAATCTCTTCTTCTACCCACCTGATAGGGCTAATCTCTTCTTCTACATTTACATTTGCATGGAATTTTACAAATAGTAGACTTGATACAAATTTACAGGAAGGAGTGGGGTGGGGTTAAGAGATTAAACCACCTGGCCTCAGTCAGACACATTTCGCAGGTCTCTTAAGTTGATTTTTTTGTTGACAATCTTAGCATTGGAAGAAACGGTACTTGACATTGTCATACTAGGTTCTATACACACATTAAACTTAAAATGTTTTATGTGAAGATTTTGTTTAGAGGGTAAAACATTTGGCTTTGAAAGTGTTATTTTATTTGTGCTGTAGGAATTTCTAGTAATGCTGCATGTTCAAGAAAGGTTATTCACTTTTATTTTCCAATGTCATTACTAACTATGGCTCTAAGAGCCAAACAGGTTATGTTCATTTTTCACTAGATCTTCCATCAAGTGCATCTTTCATTTTAAACCATTGCGGAAGATATAACTCAGTGGTCAAGGTACACATGTTTTTTAAACCCATCTTTTAATTTGGAAGCAATCTGTGTCAGAAATCAATATAATTATTTTCAACCAACTGGCCTCATGTATTCATTTTTGTGCAACACTGTTGTTGATAGTTACCCATTGACTCAGGATGAGGATTTTACAGGTTTATGTTAAGTTACTGCACGGACCAGGGGTTCTCAAACTCTGGGGGCAGCATATGTACACCAAAGCCTGTTGTAATAAGACGCAGTGTTATTATGCAGGTGCGTTGCCATCCAGTTACCCTCGTGTTGCCCTTATTGTAGTTGGAACCTCTGGGACAGACTGACTACTCTGTGCAGACGTTTATTTATTTATTTCAAGCACGCTAAGAATACTATTCCCCTTCGAGTAGCCTCTTTATTGTTTGAGAAGAGTGAACACATTCCAGTGTTTTTAAATTAATTTGCACATGTTCATTGTATTTAAAACCTTTAAACACATAGTTGACATACCTCCTGGCAGATTGGATCTCATACTGCTTGAGAAGCCCTGCTTTAGACATCTGAAATTGTTGCTCATTTATTTAACTTAGATTGTGTTGACCTCTTATGTTGCTGTAGGTCTCATGTAAATCCATTATTATTATCCTCACCAAAGGGAATCGTACAGATGAACACGTGACACACACATTTACTTGTTTGAACAATGGATGATTTAAAAAAAATTGAAATACATTTATTTAATGGGAATTTTTTTCCCTTTAAATTTTAATTATTAAATGATTGTATTGGGTTGGAATGAATTCCTCAGTTCTGAATAATGTAATTTTAGTTGGAGACAAAAGGTGAGGTCATAGGTCATGAACTAATCCATTCCTATTCACAAACTTGCCAAGTTTGATCTTTTCAATGAATATAGTGTCATTCTCAGTGTAAACAAACAGAGATAGTTGTCTCTAGTAGCCATCTACATTGAAGTATGTGCTTACACAAACTTATTGGATTAACAGAATTGAACAAAATTAATGAGCAATTTGTTGCCTGAATTTATCATGTCTATTTGTTTTGAATTGAAAATTTAATTCCATATTTCAGTTGTGAAATTTTGCAAGACAAAAATAATGCAGCTGAAATCTGTTGTGAAATCTGTTGTTGTTTTGAAAAGGATCACTTAAATGAAGACTGTGGGTGAAAGATATTTGACAGATGTTGACTGGCCGTGACAAGACTGGCCATGACAAGACTGGCCATGACAAGACTGGCCGTGACAAGACTGGCCGTGACAAGACTGGCCGTGACAAGACTGGCCATGACAAGACTGGCTCACTCATGCTGTTGGAAGGAAATTAAATTATAATCGTTTAGAAACCTATCAAAGAAGGATGAATTTCAAATGAAATGGTTTTTTTTTAAATACAAAATATGATGAAATGATTTTTTAAAGAACACTTGACATAAAGATTTAATTCTGTTGTAATTGATCTAGAATCTAATTGTAAAAAAATAATTTAAAAAATATGAAATTACTAATGTGTAAAATTTGTAATAAATATTGAACCTAGGTTGTGGATGACATTTTCAGAATGCTTGTGATAATCAAGCACCAGTTGAAGAGTTGTCCAAAGATGTGGATTTGTGTTGTTAGAGAAGAGTTTTTTAAGGGGAGGTAGACCAGAGGGTGATAAACTGTAACTATAATTCATGACTTCCTGTCTGATGAAGAACACGTGACATGTTGATGATGCTCATCTGTTGAATACTTGTATGTCTTTTGTCTGGAACTGCAATACAATCATTTATCATTGAGACACTGAGAGCAGCTACATGGCAAGTCTCTGTGTCTATTACACAAGAGGTGGTCCACTCAATTATTTTTGTATCCACAAACCAAACCCCCCCCTCCTCTCTCTCCTGTTTGATAATTCATCTCAGTTCTGGGTGCTACAACTAGACGTCAATTTCAGTAGTCTTTAGTCTCATCCCTCCACCAGTGAGACTGGAATTCTAGGCATGGAACCTTAAACTGTTGACGGCCGTGCTGAACCAACACTACCTTTGTATCAAACATTGTTTTTAATTTATTGTTATAAAGGCATTGTTGAATTTTTGTGTAACCGACTCAGAGAAAATCTGCAGCGCAAAACAAACGTTGGTCCTCTTTCTATTCTATGACAGTACATAATCTCAGGGTTCAAGAATTGATAGCAATGTTGATGTTCTTTTAAATGTAGCTCATTTAATTCTATGTCTTTGTGTGCAAAACTATTTTTGTATCTGTAATGGAATTGGTGTAAATAGTTCTATTTTTTCATGTGATTTATCATGTATTGAACTTGAAAAATAAAAAGTACTTAGTAATTTATACAAACTAATGTTCTCTGTTCCCATGATATCAGTCATATCAAGTCCAGGTGTGGAATCTCTCACTGACCATCACCTGACAATGGCCACGCTGGAACCACCCATTATGTTTACAATGAATTGTCACTCACCTATTTTTTTGTGCATTGAGAGTATCAAAGTTAGTGTAATAAATGTTCATAATAAAACAATGGATCATGTGTTGTGTTATAAAACAATGGATCATGTGTTGTGTTAAAAAACAATGGATCATGTGTTGTGTTATAAAACAATGGATCATGTGTTGTGTTATAAAACAATGGATCATGTGTTGTGTTATAAAACAATGGATCATGTGTTATGTTAAAAAACAATGGATCATGTGTTGTGTTATAAAACAATGGATCATGTGTTGTGTTATATCTTGGTTTCCTTTTGTGCTTACCTCTTGCTGATGTTGCGGTCATTTTCTGGGGGATTAATTGTGATGGTCATTTTTTGAGTGATTAATTGTGGAGGTCACTTTATGGGTGATTAATGGTGGTGGTCATTATTTGGGGGATTAATGGTGGTGGTCACTTTATGGGTGATTAATTGTGCGCACAAACACACATATCATCTTCTCTCTCTCTCTCTCTCTCTCTCCCCACCAAATAAACAAGGCAACACCAGGGTTTGCTAGATGAATTGTTGGCCAACTTGTTCATTGTTTTAGGCATTGATAAAATAATGCTGAAATCTCTTCCATAGTCATCGTAAAACTGTTAGCTATCCGTGTCTGATATGGAAGAACATTAAAAGTAGCTTTAATAGAACTGTCCGAAGCGGTAACTACATTTATCAGTTCTTTACATAGAACTGTCCGTTACTATAACCAGATTTATTAGTGCTTAACATAGAACTGTCCGTAACTGTTAGCACATGATCAGTGCTTTATGATTTTAAGGGATGTGTTTCAAAGCAAGTAAGAAAAGTGCAGTAACATTCGTTACAAATTTAACTGCAGTGTGTTGAGATTCTATGATTCATCATTTTGGCATACAATGTCAAGACACAATCCTCTATGCTATGCCATTGATGCTATGCCATTGATCTATTTTTTTCCAGTTCTAGTATGGGTTCCCACTGCACCCTATCGTACAAGTTAGCAACTACGCAAGTGGGGACTAACGGACAAGTTGACAATGTGAGAACTACATACGAGTTGACAATGAGAGAGGAGGCTAGTATGAGTTGATAATGTGAGAGACTAACGTACCAGATGACAATGAGATAGGGACAAACGTACAAGTTGGCAATGAGAGAAGGGACTAGCATACAAGTTGACAATGAGAGACGGGACTAACATACAAGTTGACAATGAGAGAAGGGACTAGCATACAAGTTGACAATGAGAGAAGGGACTAACATACAAGTTGGCAATGAAAGAAGGGGCTAACATACAAGTTGACAATGAGAGAAGGGACTAACATACAAGTTGGCAATGAAAGAAGGGGCTAACATACAAGTTGACAATGAGAGAAGGGACTAACATACAAGTTGGCAATGAGAGAAGGGACTAACATCCAAGTTGACAATGAGAGAAGGGACTAACATACAAGTTGACAATGAGAGAAGGGACTAACATACAAGTTGACAATGAGAGAAGGGACTAACATACAAGTTGACAATGAGAGAAGGGACTAACGTACAAGTACAAGTTCACAATGAGAGAAGGGACTAGGGGGAGGGAGGTATAGATTAGTTGACGTCAATAATGATGTTCTTTTCAATCAAAATTTTAATCTTAAAAATTGACTTACATTATTTGAAACAATTTAATGAGTGAAAATAGTCATATATGTTTGGGCTTTTAAAAATATGAGTTATTTAATGTCTGTCTGTCTGCACTGCAGATGGTTGGTCAGAATGTTAGCACACTTTGTTAGTGCAAGAGAAGTCAAAAGTTGGCATCTTTTCACCTGTCATTTTTCGCTTAATCCGCTCCCTAGAACTAGAATGATTTATCATTGTACACGGTGTTCAATTTAAATAAAACATTGGTGTTCAATAACAACCATACCAGTCAAAGACAGAGAGAGCTTATGGCAATTATTGCTCACACAAATACTTCTATTTTAAGTGCTGAAGGTTTAGCTAAGGATGATGTTGACTTGTCTGGTATATTAGTTCCGCAAGATGAAAATGATAATTCAGCTACTATAGACTTTATCCATCAGGGGCATCATTTCTTTTTTTTAAATGGGGGGAGGGGGGCTAAACCAACATTTGGTAGTGTTGTTTATTACTAGAGGCGCCACAGTTAGAGGTTGGGATTAAAAATTTTTTTTAAATATTGTTCGGTTGTAAGACAAAATTTGGTATCAAATGAAAGATAATTGAATGGACTAAATGTTTGTAAACTTAATTCTTCAGTTTAACTAAAATAAACTACCACAAATGACATCCGAATAGCATTGAGTCTAAAGGGACCCGGGTCCGAATAGCGGTGATGCATTTCTGGAATTCCAAGATAATCTGGAAAAGTGGCAACCCACATATGCCTTGTGTTTTTAGCAAACATGTATGTACATTTTGATAGCATGCCGATCGCATCATCAAAAAAATCGTAACGCATTCATGTAAAAAAAACTCCAAAAACATCTGCATGTACATTCTCATTTATAAACGCACATCGTCATAATGAACACAAAGAAATTCAAGCACATGTCAATATATTGCCGCCATATTGGTTTTCGTTTATCTCGAGCATAGGTTATCTCGACGCATTTTGGCAAAGCCCGAGGCCGGCGACATAAAAATGGGTTCTACTGTTCCTCTATGGTAGTTTCAAATACTTGTTCAAATTTAATTCTTAGAAAAGAATGTTCGAAATGTTAAACTAAATTTGAGAATTATAAATAATTTAAATACAGAAATGTAAATGACACAGTGCAAGTAATGTTACAAGTTGTTTTAAATTGAATAGGAATGTAAGATCATTGTCACAAGATATATTATTCAATTAAATACAATCAACAATATTTTGAGCTCCGTAATAATTTCTGATGATTTTATAATATTGGGATTTAAAGAAATGAAATTAACCTTAAGATTATTTGAGGCATGTTTATTAATGAAGCACCACCACCTGATAGAGCCTATTATTTACCCAAGCTCACAAAATATTTTCTTCTGATGACCCCCGATAACGCTCTGTCAAATGCCATTACACATTTAAGATGAGGCTTGCCATCTAGTCAAGTTTCTGTACAATTATAAAAAACTAGATCTGACCCATCAAATGATCCAAATTGATGACATGCTGTGTTTCAGATAAGGGAAACCACTACCAATTACTAAATTCAGAATTACTTCCTCTTGTGTGACAGGCAGTACCCGTATCTTTTGTAATTATAGAAAATATCTACATCTCTGGAACACTTAACCATCACACAAATATGAATACATTAAAAATACAATTGGATCCATAACAAAATGTGAACATGAGAACAGATTAAATTCATGATCACCTGAATGATTTCTGAACGTAGAAAGTTGCTTGTGCTTCCCCATCATGAATTTATCACGGTAGAAATACCAAACAATTCATTGATACAATTTTATGAAATCTCCACTGTCAATGTGATAGGGTTGTGATGGAAAAATTTAATATACCACTTAAACACCAATCCTAGTTTCCTGGCTACTGGATGACCCCTGACTCCCCACAAATCTGAGCCTCCAACTCTGTGGTTCATGGCAATCCTTCCTATTTGATACTCTCTACAGCAGCTTGAAACTTCTCCATAAAATGGCTGACACAGGTGAACATAGAGTCCATAGTTTTAGGTGGTTCGCCAAATCGTACCTGTCGGAAGGAAACAAATAGATTTACAACATATGATTATTTATATGCAAGTACATTTAAATCACATTGATTTTGTGTATTAGTTTTAGAAGTGTGTACCAGTATAATAATTTTCTGCAGTTAAAGATTTTTCTAATGTCTTATTCAACAGTACAATTAACAGAAAGATTCTAAGATAAAGAAGCAGCTAAAACAACTGCAATTCCCAGAAACCTGCACACTTCACAGTAAACAAATGGATCATACAATACATCACTAATACTAATACCCCTTTCAAGCACATGTTATAGAATTCATTTTCAATTTTTCTGTTTGTACTGCATGAAACTGGAATAAACTAAATTATTTTTGTTTTGTCCATTCTATTAATGTTAAAGGGAACTTATTACCAGAATTAGTTTGTATTTTTCATTGACTTTAGTGTATCTGGTGTCCAGATGTTCCATATTCCTTTCATACTCAGCTATGGAATTCTGGAGAGACAAAATAAAAAGAATAAAAGCAATTATTACATAAAAAATGCAATTTGTATCTCTTATCAGGAGCTAGAAAATTCATATTATGTATTCTGCATGTTCAAAGTTGGTAAGTTCATTTACTGGGTTTGATCTACATTTTTGTAGTTGCCTTTGTCCCTAACAATCAATTATTATTTGCCTTTGTCCCTAACAATCAATTACTTGTTGCCTTTGTCCCTAACAATCAATTACTATTTGCCTTTGTCCCTAACAATCAATTACTAGTTGCCTTTGTCCCTAACAATCAATTACTAGTTGCCTTTGTCCCTAACAATCAATTACTAGTTGCCTTTGTCCCTAACAATCAATTACTAGAATGATAGCACACCTGCACATCAGCTTGGAATTTTTTCTCAACTTTATTTTCAGCACTGACATGGCTCCTCAATGTCTTCAGTGTTTTCTTGATCTTCTGAAGGGCATTTTTTAATACTGGAAATAGAATTGAGAGCAATATAAATTTGATAATGATAGTGACACATCTGATTGACACTTGACATATAGTACAAAATGGAGGGGCACACAACACATGTTAATGCACTTGTTTACAGAACTTCAGAAACGTTTCACCTAAGCCTAATGAAATGTCACATACCAGTTAGTTAGTTTAATGTAGACCAAAACAACAGATGCACCAGTCATCACAAAGTGTTCAGTTACTTTTTAAATATAATGAAACCTTTTCCCCACTAATATTTACTGACATGAACCCAGCACATACATATGAACCCAGCACAGACATATGAACCCAGCACATGCATATGAACCCAACACATATATACAAACCCAGCACATACATATGAACCCAGCTCGTACATTATGAGCCCAGCTCATAAATATGAATGCAGAAATACTCCATGCCAAATTAATGTAAATTTGTAGCATATTCCATGTGACACACATCTTCCTGATAGTTATGTCTACACTTGAAGAACTGCCCAGCAATGTGTGAATTGCCCCAGTAATGTGTGAATTGCCCCAGTATTGTTAATTTGTTTTCAAATTATGTAAAACACAAACATCAAATAATGCACAAGATTTGAAAATTTATTATGAAGGCAAATAACTTAAAACCTTTTAAGATCATTTTATTAAACATTTTGTCAATATTAACGCAATAGGGTGTCATTTTAATTTTATTTAGTTCTGCCTGTCCCATTTATTTCTATTTACATACTGTACACCTAGTTACCGTCAATCTCTGCACCAACAGCCTTGATGGAGTATCCAGCACATTTAGTCACATGACCCATGCACTTGGGCCAGCCAAGGAGGTGGGGGTCATTTTGCTTCAGCTGTTTGACCAGGTATGTGCACAGCGTAGTCTTATTGTCATGACCTTTGACACTCAAGATCTAGAAGTAGAAATATAAACTTGATTATGGTGACTACAGTTGTTGATATCTGTGGCTTTCATCCATCGGGCCATGGTCAGTTACAAGTCCAAAGAAATTTCTTGCCGGTACTTAAAAAAAAAAGAATTCGTTCTCAACAAATGGTAGATGGCATCCTAGATGATTTAGCAGGGTAGTAATAATATTTAAATTTAATTTTAAGTTATAAAAATTTCAAGACATTCGATCATAATGAGCATTTTCTTAAACCTACTTTTTCAATAGAAGACAGTTGAAATCCTAATGCCCCTTGTTTTGAGTTCCACGATGCATTCATGTAGTTGCCAATGGCCAGGAGGTATTCCATTACAATGGGTAAAGCTGAGCTTGATAAAATCTCATCACATGCCAAGAGTAAATCTTCCACTTCCTAGCATTGTTTGAAGCAAAAACTACAACTTTAAATGACACAAACTGTAAAAAAGGGATCTTTAAAAAAACTGGCTCCTATAAAAGGGTTTCTTACCTGGTATCCCTGTCAAATTTTGGGTAACCAAAATTTCACCTGAAATTTTCCCATCCTGGAAAACCTGGTTACTTGTACCACAGTTCAGTTTTAGAATACCAATGTTTTTGGCTTTTAAATTTCAGTTTGTCAGAGATTTTGCTACAGGCAAGGACTTGTAAAAATTAAATATGTTTAAAAAATGTTCACTTATCAACATTTATTTTGAGCATTATCTTGTATTTGATTGGCAAGCATTATAGGTACAAAAACTGTTGCAATTCAAAAAGTTTTACTAATTTAAGCTTAAAATTAGCTTCACTTGAGTGCAATTATTTCAGTTAATTTCCATTTCAATTTTAGTTAACTTATGTTACATTTTTCAAAGGACATTCCCTTAAAATTACCATTATTTTAATTTTATTGCAATAGCATGTGACTTGAAAAAAAAGCTTTCTTTTAAGAGCTTTTGAACATTTTACCTCCACTAGACTGGTGTGTTGATCAGGCAATTCCCAAATTGTCAGCACTAAATCAAGTCGGTGACTGAGTTGGGGAATTTCACAAAGTTCCAGCATAAATCGATCAGCATTGTGCAAGGTATCTCGTTTATCAGTATAAAGTTTGTACATTTCTTTGTCTTCTGCATTAGGCTGGTATCTAAAAGATGGGATCAATCCTTGACTAAAACTTTTTTTTTGTGTGCTTTTTTCTTTACATTAGGAACATATTTTGTTCAATTGTTAATGTTCAAGTAATAGCTAATGTATAAAAAAAAACTACAATTTCCTTTAAAATTTTTACAAAGTTAATATAATTAGAAGGGTAAAGCATTTCTTCAGCTAACAAAATGAGACAAGTAATTACACAAGTAAATGGAAAGAAGAATTTCAGTGGTGTACACCAGAGCTCCACAAACTGCGTGCCATGGCAAACTGGTGTGCCGTGAGATAATGCCAGGTGTGCTGTGCAAAATGCCTCCAAGAGGAGGAAAAGAAAAGCAACTAATATTTTTATATAGGCACATGACGTAATGATTAACAAGCTTTGTTGATACAATAGAGACATTGGTTAGTCTATAACCAAGCAGTCAAACACTACAATGAAAGAGGTGTGTCCAAGTACAGATAGTTAATATAGAGGGATACAGTATAATCTTTTACCTTTCAGCATTACACCCCATTATGCATGTTAACTTCATTATTTTATTTTAGTTTATTTGGCATGTTTTTATATGTGGTGTGCCATGGAATCATTTGAAATGCCTAGCATGTGTTGCTCATGTGCAAAGGTTGCTGAGCTCTGCTATACACTATAATTATGACAAAGAAAAAAAACCCTAAGAAATATTATACCATTAGAAAGTGTTTAACAGCCAGGCATTCTTCTACTGTGTCTCATTTTAAGATTTGACAAAACTTGTGCTTTATACTTTATGTTTCATTGTTTACAGCTTCATTTTAATCTCTCCCAATTTGATCTGGTTACAAAGTATCAGTAAACTCTTTAAAATTATAGTTACTAAGCATCAATAAACTTTTCATTTCCATCTACAGAGGAACAATAAACCTTTTAAATTATTGATAAAAATTAGCAGTAGACTTTTAACTAAAGTTACACAGTAGAAAGTTAACCTTTTCAGTGTGGTCATCTTGTCGGCCGGGAAAGTGTCAAGTTCTGTGATGGAGTTTAGGGCCTCATTGAGCTTTGCCAAACTTTCAAGTTTCAGACCACAAAATAAGATTCCTAAATTTTGGGCCCTTTTAGCATCCACCAGCATTTGCCTTTCTTCCTTTTTTTCTGGACGGTTTAAGAGAAAAGTAAGCTCACCTGCGTTATCAAACATTTATTTCAAAAGTGACCTACTTTAATCAAAATGTTCTTTATAAAAGTGACCTATTTTTATTAAACTTTTATTTTCAAAAGTGACATATTTTTCAAAGTATACTTTTCAAAAGTGACATATTTTGTATAACTTTTATTTTCAAAACTGACCTATTTTATCAAACTATTATTTTAAAAACTGACCTATTATATCAAATTATTATTTTCAAAACTGACCTATTTTATCAAACTGCTGTTTCAAAACTGACCTATTTTATCAAACTGCTATTTTCAAAACTGACCTACTTTTTAGCAAACTGCTATTTTCAATATTTTGACATTATAAGTGGAAATTTAAATAAATTTTCTCTAACAAAATCATAATCTATTTTTGTAACATTTGTAAGAATGTGAGTTCCTTCTACTACCTATTTGCCATCACTTGAATTGTTGTCTACTTACTGGTTTTGACAACAGCTGGCTTCTTCTCATGAATCGCAAATTGTTCTTCTAATTCAAAGAGGTCAAGTTTTTCGGTCATGTCATGTGCATCACGCCAGATGGAGCCTGAGATCTGAGATTATAAATAAGACAGGACTTGAAATGACTTCGATCAAACATAATGTGTACAATGAAAGCAAAAGTATAAGATGAGTTAATTTAAAATTAAAAACTTCTTGCAACAACAATATTTACCAATATTAAGAAATATGGAAATTGCTCAAGGAATACAACCCTGAAGTTACCAAAAGTTGCTGGAATTACATTTTAAAGTAATAAAAATGCATTGGACTCTGGACAGTATCAGAAGGACAGATCAGACTTTGCACTTTAATTTAAGTTTCAACTTAAGGTTTACATGACATCCTGTACATGGCTAGATTCACAAATCTTATTGATAACATTCATGTTAACTTAGGTGGCACAACCTTAGACAGGTTTACTGTACAGTTAGTGACACAACCTTAGACAAGTTCACTGAAAAATTAGTGACAACCTGACATAAGTTCATTGTTCAGTTAGTGACACAACATTCAATAGGTTCACTGTTCAGTAGGTGACACAACCTTAGACAGCTTCAATGTACAGTAAGTGACACAACCTTAGACAGGCTCACTGTAAATTTAGTGACAACCTTAAATAGGTTCATTGCTCAGTTAGTGACACAACCTTAAACAGTTTCACTGTAAAGTTAGTAATATGACCTAAGACAGGTTCACAAGTATAAATATTGGAGAAATAGCAACAGAGGAAACAATTCTCCTTGAAAACAAACAATGAAAATATCATCTAACCTGATTGTTGTTGACCTTGACCCAGTGAACTTGTTTCAGTTTCACGTTTGGTATCTGGAGTAGTTTAACAGATCCCCGTTCTTTGACTAATGGCGGCGGAGGTGGTGGACCTCCTGGAGGAAGAGGGGGTGGGGCACCTGGTGGATTTCGTGAGTCTTGAGTTGGTGGAAGTGGAGGAGGGGGCAGACCTGAGCTGTTTGTTTTGTTGACATTGGGCAAACTTTTCATTAGTTCACCACCATTGGCTACAATTTGTTCATTTGGATCATTTTCAACATTTGATTGAATGTCAGAAGTTCTCAAGTTTTTTAAATGAAATGCTTTTAGTTTTGTAGAGCTCAGCGTTTTATCTTCTCCATGCCTTTTCTTAAAGTCATTGTGAGCTCTGTATGCTTTTAATGCAGAGGACTTCCCACCCTGCATTGCCAGTTTGGCTCTCAGTTCTGCGGCTGATCCGGTGAAGGGAGTTTCTCCATCCAAAGGGTCATCTCCTGAAGAAGACTGGGTGCTGAGATTCAAGAGCTTGGATGAGGATGCTTTGTGCTCCTTGTGATCTCTGTGGCCGAATGGCAAGAAATGTTCCAACGTGTGATGTAGGCTGTGACTTGTCTTTGGTGGGCTGGGGAGAGCTTTGTCTATGTAGTTCAAGTGAACTGTCACATGAGCAGTGATCTCTCTTGGAGCATATCTGCACATCATTTTTTAGGAAATGTTTTCAATGGAGGATATTTTGAGTATTTAAAATAATTGTCTTGAAATTATTTGGAACACGCACTAAACCAGCCACAAAAACATATTGAACAAAACAGTAGCATAAAGAAGCAACTGGTTAGTTGTTGCTATGATTTGAGCACACAAAATGCCAATACAAGAAATGGCAACACACAAAAATGTCAACAACAAAAATTTCAACATACAAAAATGTCATTACAAAATGTCAACACAAAACATGCCAACAAAAGAAATGTTAACACAAGAAATGTCAACGCTACAGTAAATCATCATATCTTACTTGTCATCTGAAACTTGCAGCCTGTCTTGTGCTGAGGCCTGAGAGTATGAAAATAAATTGTTTGCCTAAATAAATTTGAAAATAAATTTGCCTGACATTCAAGGAATGATTTTCAAGCAATATTAATTGGATATTTCCTTCGTTCATTTCATGCGCACAAGAACTTTTCAAATATAAAGTAACATGCAAAAATATCTTATTTAAGTTTAAAATTTAGTCATTAAAAATATTATTTCATAATTCTTCCCTATTTTTAAATGATGTATTGCTTCTAAAATATCTAGTTTATCTTACAGCCATGTCAGGTGTCAGATCATAAATATGTTCTGGATCGTCAGTGTTGTTATGGCTGTTACTCTCGGTGTCCTTATTGTTACCAGAAGCCTCAAACAGCTTGGCCGTCGGTGGCACATAATTGAGAGCTCTTTCAAATGCCTGCAATTAAAAATTTTTAAAAATTAAACATTTTCCAAGGATTTAAAATCTTTCCATGATTTATGTATTTTTCAATATTATGATAAACTTATAATTTCATAAATATTGATTTACTGTTATTAGTAAATGAATATTGCTACATACATGGCTGCATTTATTATTCATAAATAGAAGAGATTTTTTAAAATGTATCTTTTGTTTATTTCACTGGTACCATCATTTATTTTATTGGTCCATCATTTCTTTTACTGGTATCATCATTTATTTTATTGGTAGCATCATTTATTTTACTGGTACCATCATTTATTTTACTTGTAATTTACAAAAAATAGTGACATACCAGAAACCATTCATTTCTTACAATTTCTGTCATGTTAATTGCCTTGTAATCACTCAGCACTCGAAAACTAGAAATATGAAACAAAATCAAATTTGAACATTTATTGTAAAGATTAATTGCTGGTCTGTAATTAAAATAAATTGAAGGTGGCGCGGGGTTGGGGGGGGGGGGGGGGGGGGGTGGTATTGAGACTATGCATTATTATTTTATGTTTATAACATGTACACCCTGCCAGTCATACTTGAACACCCTGCCAATCTTACTTGTACACCCTGCCAATCTTACTTTTACACCCTAACAATCTTACTTGTACACCCTAACAATCTTACTTGTACACACTAACAATCTTACTTGTACACACTAACAATCTTACTTGTACACCCTAAAAATCTTACTTGTACGCCCTAACAATCTTACTTGTACACCCTAACAAATCTTACTTGTACACCCTAAAAATCTTACTTGTACACCTTAACAATCTTACTTGTACACCCTGTCTCTGACAGCCACACTGAAGCCATTGAGTCCATGCTTCTTTAGAGCTGTGTGGTCAGGCCACAACTGTACAATGTTTAAGGCAAGCTGGAGATTATAAGATTACAAAATGATTACATAATTTAATTGGAGCCGAAGCAGGTTCATTTCTCAACTCTCCATTTTTTTATAAGTCATTTAAGTTTAAAATAATGATTTGCTTAACACAGTGGTCGTCAAATCGTGGCTCGCGCGCTGCATGTGGCTCTTCAGCGACCTGAGTGCGGCTCAGCCAGCCTGTGACAAATTGCTTTTGACTCCGAAATATATGGTTCTCGACAGGCTCTTGAAAAGATATTTGGCACTCGAGAATTTTATAGTTGTCCAGCTGCTGATTTTTGGCTTTTTTTACTAATTAGTTTGCCAACCACTGGCTTAACATAAGGCCACTGAAACTTTTAGAGCATGGGTGAAAGTAGTGTGACGTGAGATAAACTGGTAGTCCTCATATGTGGTGATTGAGTTTTGTGCCAGTTCTGCCTGAACTGAAATAAATTTCATAAAACTGGAGTTGTCACAGAGAGCCAGAATTGTTTTTGGATCAAACGTGTTGTCAAATATCACAAATGACAGTCTCTAATTCATTTAAGGCCAAAGTGTTTTTGTAGAACTTTTTCTATTATTCAATTTACTCACACCCTCTATAATGTAATTTACTTAAATACACTATAATGTAATTTACTTACATCCTCTCCAGGTTTATAATATGTAAATTCCCCCGGAGTTAGCTTTATTCTTCGCCTGTTTAGAAAAAATAAATAAATACAGATTAACCACACATAATCTTATCTGTAAAAAAATAATTTGTTAAACCATATATAATCTTGTAGATTAGGTTCTCCTTGTCACAGACTCCCCCCCCAACTGTCCCACACCAGTGGTCCATAGTTAAAAAAAGGTTAAGAACCCATGTTGTAGATAAACATGGATGACTTTGAAAATAGCACATTTAAAACTCTAGAGGCTGAGTTCACAGATGATTTCTTGAGTTAACATGTAATAAACTAATTGTTATGATGCTTGTAGTAGAAGCTCTACCAACTTGTTCCACAATGTGATGGCCGTGTTTCCTTTCTTCTCCAGCAATCCATCCTTTATGATATCTGCACCTTCCAGATGATGATCACCCAGAGATGAAAGTCCTTGTCCTGAATCAATACCTGAAGATGAGAATAGCATATACACCGTAGTTGAAATAGTGGTTTAAATTGTTTCAAAAGAATTATATTTTTTATTGCAGCATGAGTGTAAACATTTTTTCTGTCCATATTCTTTTCCCTTCTGATATGGTAGATAAATTGTATATATTGGCAACAATGAAATATCATTTATTAGTTAGATAGATGTAAATGATATTTTCTAAAAATATCATCTCCCTTTTTTCTGTTCAAAAGTTTTTCAATTTATTAAAACTAATAAACTGCAACCTTTTGGTATAAAGATGTGTGACCTTATTTATTTCTTGTAATTTCCCATTACCAAATATTCATAACATTTATTTGAATTCCAGTCATCCAGTCAGTGTCTAAGGGTCCAAAAATACTAGACATACTATCATCATCTTCTCCATGCCCCATCTGTATCACGAGACCCATCAAACGACAGATGGTGTACTTTTCTTCACTGTTGTCTGTCTCAAAGTCAAACTCACACTCTCTGAATTTGAGGGCAACGTGTAAACCCTCCTGGATAAAATTAGAAAATCAAATTGAAATAAAACATTCCTTTATATTAAAATAATAATGTGATCATGTGAATGCAAATTTATTAATACGTTAACAATAAAACTTAAATAAATATAAAACTTAAATTAAATGATCATAATTGTTAAGTTTAAAAAAATTACTTTGTAAAACTATCACTATCAATACTATTTAATTAGACTACACACAGAGGCCTAAAACCAAACAGAATGAAATGTTACAAACTTCTGAATCATAATGCTCCAATGTGTCAAAGTTGTGACTTTTCTTGATGTGACCTTTCTGTATAATTAGAAGCACTCGGCCAGGGAAGTCCAACTAAAGTTAAAAAAATAAAGACAATTTATTATTTGGAAAACAATTAAATAAAGATGTAAGTCATAATTTATTGAGACTCAAGACTGTTCGGACATTTTAAAAATAATAAATAAACTCTAAGTAGAAGATACAATTTCTCTGTAAAGATGTGTACATTGAATCTTGTCACACACACAAAGATTTTGTTAAGGTTTGCTCCATATAATAAAGCTTGTTACGTGTGTGATGAGTAAACTATTTACACAAATTATAATTGGTATAAATAAATGACTTCTTTTTTATTATTTAAAGATGCACTAACCTGAAGAATGCATCGCTTCCCTCCCTTTTTATATATTCCAAAGTTGTGTACCCTGTTCCAAATCTGTGTACCCATGATAATGAACAGTGGTTCGTCTGAAATTATCCAAACAAATCTTGCTTGTTAATAAAACAAAAATGTATACCTAAGCCATCCTGGCACAAGGAGATGACTAGATTTTAAAAAATTTAAATGTAAAATACAAACACACCAGCATTTAATAATTTGTTCTCTTTAGTTTTTAAACCACGCTTTTACTTCCCAACATTGTAACTTCATGTTTAGGTATCTCACCTTGAGCCCTTCAAAGAGGTACACGCTTTAAAAAAATTAAAATTCTACACGCTGCCATTGGAATTTAAAAAAATCGTATTGTATTTAATTATCAACATTAAACAATGTTCGATGAGTGCTACAATAAGTTATATAATTTCTAAGAGCAAGGTCAAGGGTGCCAATGTTTCAAATGTTTTGTTGACTTGAGTCACCTTTTATTTCCCGACGCGTATCCCAAATAGTAGATCCACTACGATGATAATGCTAATTTAAGAAAATATGAGAATTACACAAAGACATAATTACAATAGGGATTTCAAGTTTAGAGTTCAAGTTAAATATGTAATAATTAATCGATTTTCTAATAGGTGCAATCCTAATATTTACTTCTTGACAAATACTCTTGACGAATGACTTTTAATGTTCAATTTATGATTCTGTGGTGCATCAAATCACTAGGAACATGTTCATCAAATCTCTAGGAACATGTGCTCAAATCTCTAGGAACATGTGCATCAAATATCTAGGAACATGTGCGTCAAATCTCTAGGAACATGTGCATCAAATCTCTAGGAACATGTGCGTCAAATCTCTAGGAACATGTGCGTCAAATCTCTAGGAACATGTGCGTCAAATCTCTAGGAACATGTGCGTCAAATCTCTAGGAACATGTGCATCAAATCTCTAGGAACATGTGCGTCAAATCTCTAGGAACATGTGCGTCAAATCTCTAGGAACATGTGCGTCCATTTTATAACCCTTCCTTCGTGGTATTATTATGCTTATATTTTGGTTTTTTGGTTGGATCATTCAAAATGTTTATTCCTGAAAATCTCGTCTTTGGTTCCAGGGATTGCAATCATAAATCTTGAGCACATTCGGGGGAAAATAGAACCAGTGAGGCGAACAGTGTCTTCTGCAGTGGCGTTCCATGAGCGGGGGCCAGTTGAGGCAGAAGGCTGACTTGGTCCGCAGTGCCGTCTTAACAGCAATGGGGGCCCTGGGCAATACTTTGCGGCACCCTTTCCTCTCTAAACTCCGCCAAGGCCAGTCTCAAGGGCGGATGCAAAAGGAGGAGGGTTAGCGTGAGGCCAGCTACCTCACTCGTAAAAACCAAATGCTACTGAAATGCCAACAAGACAAAAAACAACAAATTTCAGCGCTGAGAAGAGAGGGTGCTTCTTCTTGAAGAAGAGATATGAAGCCTTGCGGCCAAACCGAGGCTTTATATACTGGAAGCCTAAAAGCCGACACCCTCCTTTCTAAGAAAACAAACGTAGGCACGTGGAACGTCAGAACAATTCATGAAACAAGGAAAGCTGCACAAGTCGTGGCAGAAATGAGAACTTACAAACTCAAACTGCTTGGCGTCACACTGCTTGGCGTCACACTGCTTGGCATCTGTGAAACAAGATTACAAACTCAAACTGCTTGGCGTCTGTGAAACAAGATTACAAACTCAAACTGCTTGGCGTCTGTGAAACAAGATGGATACAAGCTGGAAGCTAACTTTGGCCTCTGGAGAAATGCTAATATACTCGGGGCATGAGGAGGCAAAGAATCAAAAGATTGGAAAGAAGGATACCCCATCAAGGTACCAAAGAAAGGCGATCTCAGCAATTGTGCAAATAACGGAGGAATTACACTGCTGTCTGTACCAGGAAAGATCTTTAACAGAAATATTTCACTATTCATCCTCGCCATTGACTGGGTAATGAAGAAATCCACAGACAAAAAGAGAACTAGGATACAGTGGACACTCTGGAAACAACTGAATGACCTAGACTTTGCAAACGACATTGCACTTCTGTCCCATAACCAGCAACAAATGCAGGAAAAGACAAAAGACGTAGCCACCATTTCACAACAGCTCGGACTCAATATAAATAAAAGTAAGACAAAGATCATGAAGGTCAACACAGCCAACCAACCTTCACACACTTAGAGGCAGCACCATCGACATAAACGGCGGATCCGAAGCGGATGTAAGGGCCAGAAATGGAAAAGCTAGATCAGCATTTGAGCTATTAAAGAAAATATTGGAGTTGAAGGAGCTGAAGCTGCAAACCAAAGTCATAATCTTTAACACCAAGGCCAAAACAGTCCTACTATATGGAGCAGAAACTTGGAAAACAACAGCGACCATTACTCAGAAAGTGCAGACCTTCATAAAAACATACATTAGAAAGATCCTGAACATCAAATGGCCAAATGCCGTCACCAAACAAAGATTTACTGGAAAGGACATACCAGATACCCATTGATGAAGACATCATAAAGAAAAGATGGAGTTGGATAAGGCATACTCTCCGAAAACCCCCAGATAGCATCACCAGACAATCCCTAAAAGGGAATCCACACGGAAAAAGAAAGTGAGGAAGGTCAAAGAATACACGGAGACGCGCGCTAGATGCAGACACGCAAAGTATGGGATACATCTCGAAGCAACTCGAAAGGAAAGCTCGGGGCCGTGATGATTGGAAAATTCTTGTAGCCGACCTAAGCCTCAGGCGGGGTAAAAAGGCTTAAGAAGAAAAAGAAGATTCCTCTCTAATCTATAAATAGCCTATTCAGGTAATGTTAGGAAAAGCATTTGTGGCAGAGGTTGGCCCATACGTCTAGTGTTTCTTTGGCCCATACGTCTAGTGTTTCTTTGGCCCATACGTCCAGTGTTTCTTTGGCCCATACGTCCAGTGTTTCTTTGGCCCATACGTCCAGTGTTTCTTTGGCCCATACGTCCAGTGTTTCTTTGGCCCTTACGTCCAGTGTTTCTTTCAAAGAATTTCATCCGGAGGTGTGGGGCATTTCAGGCGTGCGTGGGTCAGGGTGTGTGTGGGTCAGGGTGTGTGTGTGTCAGGGTGTGTGTGGGTCAGGGTGTGCGTGGGTCAGGGTGTGTGTGTGTGTGGAGGGGGGGGGGGCTGGGTATCTTTCAGCGTCAAAATGAGGCTACAGTTTTCCCCATGGCCAGCTCTAACGCAATCGCCCTGTCATACATAAAGATTCCATTCATTCGTGTTGTGGCGTCCCCTGAGAGCATGTTTTTTTCCCCAGCTTAGTTTCGCCCCTGGAATCTATCTACTCCAACTGTATTTATACCAAACTAATGTAAATTCATATTTTTGTAAGTAAAGTACCGGTATTGTCCCTTTGATCGGGGAAGGTTCCTGAACGAATCTGGGGGGTGTGTTTGTGGAGTGGGCTCATTGAACCACGTGACTCCCCGGTAAAATTTTGATAAATTCATTTGCTGCCCTCTGGGATACTACTTCTAAGCTAAGTGCTATTTTTTAAATTTTAATTTTATTCTGTTTTTTTCTCTTGTTTCGTTCGCTGACGAAGGCTTCCTGCCGACACGTTCGTTGTTTTGTTGCGTTCCTTTTTCAGGTTTAACCTTGCTTTGTTTTACCCATTTCATACTGCGCTAACCCAATTGCAGTCTCTCCCTTTATTACCCTTATTTAGTGATCTTTGTTGCTTTATGACTTTGTGCTTAAGGATTACGATTAAATTTTTGCATTCATTTAAATATGTCCCAGTTTTACAGATACAAAAATGAGAACAAATATTGTTTTGATGTAAAGGTCTTTAGATTTTTTTTTATGGCTAGTTAAAACAGGTCATTAAAAAAATGTAGGCTATATTATTATAAAAGGCATAATTATGTTAAGAAGATAATAGACATTGACAGAAGGCATCATATATTTATTAATGTGTTATTTATCAAGGGAAGTTGAAGCGGTATAAATTTCCCTCAAATGTAGTAAATTGAAAGGTTTACTTTGGACTTTCAAGCTACTACAATTTTCCTCAGACAAATTACTAACCAATATGGCACCAATTGTAAAATAACGTCATTTAGTTTAACACCCACCCCCCCCCCCTTTTTTTTTTCTCAGCGGACAAGAAAAAAAAATCAGGTGTTATTTATGTTATAGGCGGATTTTTCTAAAACAGGGACCAAACAAAGCCGGCACCGTTGTTTCACTTTGAGCACGCGTGGAGATACGACTAACCACACGTGGAGATAAGACTAACCACACATGGAGATATTCGATTAAAAATATCTCAGCAAGTTTTAATTAATTTAACAAATATTGTTTGTTTAGGCGCCGTCTTCAGGCTTAAACAACAACAACAACCTGACAGCTCCGCTTTAACGCCGATGTGCCATGAAGACTGGCCCTACAATGGTATGATGACCACGCCAATCAAATACCATGATTCATACAACTACAGTAACTACTACAATAGGAAATGCCGTGATTCTAACTACAAGTATAATATGGCCTACCATGATTATAACTACAATAGAAATATTATTTTACCTCCTAATCCAGTAAAGCTAGTCCATCCATTGCTGTGTGGGAGATTCAATCCAACTCTAGTCCCCCATGCATTCAATAAACCAGCACATCAATTTAATATTTCACTGCAAATTAATTAAAATCAGTGTCAAACTTCTAAGGGAGGTAATGATATGACGCGAGTTCAAAGTGATCTGAAGGTGGGCAACAAGTGGTTCTCAAACTTTGGAGGGTGAAAATGTCATGGAATAGCCTTTAAACTCTTGAGATGGACATGAACTATATGTTGGCATCACATAATTCTTATACATATTGTTTTCATATGCATAACTCACGAGCCACGTGTCTCGCACGGTCCTGTGACCTCTAGTCTTAAAATGTCGTGGACCATTGGACAACGGCCAATCCATCAAACCGACAGGTCATCGAATGTGCCTCGGGGTATGACATTCTGTGGCAAAGAGGAATCTACCAGATGATAGTAAGCGGGGTGTTGATGACGTGGGTAGGTATGCGCCACCTGACGGACGTCTTCAACAGCTGCTCGCAAATACAGTGGAGTAGCTAGGGTAAGTGCGGCCTGGGGCAGCCCAATATTTTTTGCAGCCCCCGTCCTTGAAAAAAAAAAATCCAGTTGGCCAAAAAATGCCGTTCCTCCAAATAAAGAAAAAAGTGCGCCCGGGGCGGACCGACCTCCACATCCCCTTCCTACGCCATTGCGCCAAGGTGTGAATAGTGGCGTCAAAATACATTCATTCATATTGATTCTATGCCAACAACAACAAAAGGTGGGAGGGGGGGGGGAGGGAAACTCTGCAGAGTTGTCCTCTTTTCACATCTCAATGAAAACGAATTTTGATTGGATCCAAGATTATAGTGACTCAACTCTCAAAAAGGATGACGTCATTGAACTACTTCATGATCTCGATTGTCTACCCCAGGAAGACCCTTTCATGACGTCAGACGTCACAGCTGTATCCTCCGCTGACGTAGGCTACTTACATTCTGTGCTTGTTTGAGAAAATATGTGGTAGAGCATAGATGATGTAGAACACATTAATCTAATTATGACTTAAATGTATGGGAGAGTCAGTCATTGCCAGGCAACAAACCAGTACTGTTAAAGTACATGTATACACCATGGCCTACCGGTGACATCATCAGCTGTATAAAAAAAGGGGGTGTGGGTGGGTGTGGGGGAGTTGTCAGCAAAAGCCTCAGAGAAGAGGGGAAGGGTCTGATTGTAAGAAGAAAGGAGGGCAAAGATTGGGTATGAAAATGTTCAGAAGAGTTATAATGTTCTCATGAGAACTGCTAGTGTTCACATAAGAAGTGCTAGTGTTCACATAATGAGTGCTAGTGTTCACATGAGAAGTGCTAGTGTTCACATAATGAGTGCTAGTGTTCACTTAATGAGGGATAGTGTTCACATGAGAAGTGCTAGTGTTCACATAATGAGGGCTAGTGTTCACATGAGAAGTGCTAGTGTTCACATAATGAGTGCTAGTGTTCACATGAGAAGTGCTAGTGTTCACATAATGAGGGCTAGTGTTCACATGAGAAGTGCTAGTGTTCACATTATGAGTGCTAGTGTTCACATGAGAAGTGCTTGTGTTCACATAATGAGTGGTAGTGTTCACAAGAGTGTTGGCATTCACATGAGGGCTAGTGTTCACATGAGAAGTGCTAAAGTTCATAAGAGTGCTGGTGTGCACATGAGACCTAGTATTTACAAAGCTGCATGAAGAAATGAAACTTTCTTGTTCCTTTATTAAAATAATCCTGATGCTGTTGACCATCTGATAGTAAAGTCTGTTATGACACCATTGATCAAATGTACTTCATTGATCATATGTGCTAGTAAAATCTGTTATGACACCATTGATCAAATGTACTTCATTGATCAAATGTACTTCATTGATCAAATGTACTTCTGTAAAACTGGCAAACATAGAAGACAATTTAAAGTGAAAAGTACAAAGAAAGTAATTAATATCAAGACAGTTGAAGTATGTCAACCTTTTATTGATACAAAAAAATAATGTACTATTATGTTGGACTGTGAAAAAAATTATATAACTTGAGCGCACTGGCTTTTCCTAAAACAGCAGCCAATTCCTGGAAATAAAAGAAATGTAAAACAATATTTGAATCATTAAAAAAGGGTGTAATTCATTTTTAAATCGTTCTCCACTTAAACATTACTTCATCAATAGTTAAAATGAGAAAATATACAAAAATAAAAGAGTGAACAAATTATATTAAAGCATAAAAAAAAATTATTAAAAATAAGATATTTCTTGTTTTCTTTCCTTTATAGTTTAATAACATTTGTAAAGTTATATCCCTTGACAACAAAAAAAAGCATTACAAAAAATGAGTGCAAATACTTTGAAAAAAAAAATCAGTAAAATATTTTACAAATCTTTTAATATAATTGATATTTTATAAAAGTTCTAAGAAAAAAAAACTTAGCTCATTAATATTTAAAAAAAAAAATGTCTCTTACTTGTTGTGTAGCTTGACATATAACATGTATGCCTGAAATTTAAAAAAATGAAATAATTATAAGAAAGTAACTTAACTTTTAAAATAATAAAACAAATTTTAAAAAAGTAAAGAAACTACTGCTATCACAAGGCACAGATCACAATCAATACATTCACAAGAAATTCATAAAACCTGGTCCTAACAATCAGAGAAAAATCATAAGATCTGGTCCTTCCAATCACTCATTCAAACTAGCAGTTGATTTGTTTAACTATTATGGTATCCCAATCTGAAAAATTTGACCCACTTTTTCCTGAAGTATGAGCAAGTAAAGCACAGAGCAAGTGAAAACTGGAAATACTACTTCTCATTCTGATACCTTGTGCTCTATGTAACCTATATCAGCTTGACTGAAGTCTACTTACATTTTATTCATCACATCAACACATTCAATTATGACACTATTTGAAGTACAATTAATTTAAATAAATTAACCAAAAACAGCAGCACATTCCTACATCACTGTTTTCACTTTTACTCACTGGGAAATTTCTCTAACAAAGCAGTGGCCTTGGCCTTGCCCAAACCTGGACAAGATGTCAGTGCTGCCAATACTGCGGGATCTCTTTTAGGCAAAGGTAACTGCTTCTGGAAAGGATTTCTGTCTAGACGGCTTGTGACGTACACCTGGGATTTAATACATGCCAAAGACCACATCAGCTCATTTTTGTGATTTTCAGGATAAATTGTGGTGTTGAAATATTCAGGTAGCATAAAGATAGTTGCTTCATTTTAATTTAGGAACAATGTGAATAAATTCCTATAAATAATTACTTGGTAAATTGAGAATTTAGAAGAGAAGTCCTTGAAAAAAATTATAATGTTATCTAGTGCACTGCCACCAAGGTATCAGTGAAACAAGATGACCTCATAATGATAAAACAAAGCAAGAAGTCTCATGAGTGAGCCCATTATTACAAGAACTAGAAGTGCACATCCTAACCATTAAAATCACAAGGCTCATGAAGGGAAGTGCACATCCTAACCAATAAAATCACAAGGCTAATGAAGGGAAGTGCACATCCTAACCATTAAAATCACAAGGCTAATGAAGGGAAGTGCACATCCTAACCATTAAAATCACAAGGCTAATGAAGGGAAGTGCACATCCTGACCATTAAAATCACAAGGCTAATGAAGAGAAGAGCACATCCTGACCATTAAAATCACAAGGCTAATGAAGAGAAGTGCACATCCTGGCCATTAAAATCACAAGGCTAATGAAGAGAAGTGCACGGAAGACACAGAGAAGTGACCTTGACAGAAAATCTGACAGAATCTGATGAGAGAGGAACATAATGAGTAGGAAAGATTTCCTCAGAACAAGGATAAAGGGAGATGATGCATAACTTGGAGGAGACAAAGGAAATGAGAATAAAACAATGTTAAAAGATATCAAGAATGGAAGACAGATAATGCTTTACCAGTTGTACCAGAAAGCCTGCCGCCTCTGCCTGGGTATTAACAGGGATGAGGTCCAGTCCAAGGTCACTGACACAGAACTTCTGGATTTCTGGAAAATATTGGCTGCAGGAGACTGTCTTCTCTACCACTACAATACCATGAACCTTGCTGGCCTTTGTTTGATAGAAGGAAAAAGAACATTCTGGTCAAACTACATCTGAAACATTTTTTCATTTACTATAATTATATATTACTGTCATTCTTAGAACATTAAGTACTGGTATGAATGTGTTATTTTATGCACTCAAAAGGGAGCTAACTTGCATATTATCATGGCTCTTTGCACTCATAAATAATAATCTTATGTTTTTATTTCCATCCTATGTCATGTAGTCAATTCAAATACAATCACATTTTTAGTAAGAATGTAATAGAAGACAGTGGGGCCAATATGAACGCCCCATGTGAACAACAGTTTTTTAAAAAATATATATTATCCTAGGACACAATCAGAAATCCTGTAAAAATAGTCCAAAGGCAACACAACATAACTCACTAACCATTTTTTTTTAAATCCTATATTCCTACTTTAAAAAAAAATTCCAAAGTTATGCACAAGCAAATCCAGGAAAAGACTATGCTAATAGCAAGATCTGATTATATCAGGGTATTTTCTATGGTGGAACAATGACTTTTCTTGATTATCTGAAGCTATCCGCACTTAGCTTTCTACTCATAAGAAAATTGTATCTCACCACATCTCCTCATAAGCCAGTTTTCAGGTTTATAATATATAAAGGAATTAAAGGTATTATCTCTCTTTTAACAATGACACATAATAAGGCCTCCAGAGGTCTAGACATTGAAAATAAAGATTTTAATAGATACTAAATATTTTCATCCTCTTAAGAATATAACAATCAAATAGTTGAATATAGTAGGTAGCCATTGAGTATTTGTTTGAATTTTCTTCAGTTCATTTGTTAATCTGAGTACATTTAATTATATAACATACTTTTCTTAGCCTTGCAACTTTTCTTTTGAAAGCACATCCTTCAACTATTTCTGCCTCAGAGATGTAAACAACACCAGTGTTGCAAGAAGGATAGAAGTCTATAGCACTTGTTGAACTTTCAAACTGGACAGGTATTGATGCTGGAATTACATTGGTCAACTGATTAAACTGTTTGGTGCTAAGTGAAACTTAAAGTTGTTAACAGAAGATACTAATGTGTGAAACATCTTAATAGAGACTTTGGATATACTCATTGCTAACTGTGAAAGGTGAAACTAAGTTAGAAATAAGATAGTAAACTTTGTTTGTCACCAAACACCACAAGGTAGCCAAACAGAATACTCTTAGGAGTCAGCTTCAAGTATGATAACCTAACTTACCCTAAAAAAAGCAAATTCAAAATCGGGTGGTTAAACCAAGATAAAAGGCTTGCCAACACTTCATGGGGTATTGATAAAAACCACACAATGTGGTTTTGGAACACCAGAGCTCTGATGTCTTCCCCACATTTTTTATGCTGGGCTTTCTGTGGCTTATTATTAATTCTCCCACTCCACAGATCAGATTAATCATTTAAGAGGGAGATCTGTCATCCCTTGAATCAGCTTGATCATGTCATATACATTTTAATGATGAAAGAGCTGTATAGACTCCTCATATGCTGCTTTGGAGCCGCAGGTTGCTGAACTGACCACTGGGCTATTAAAATAGCACTGGTTTGGTTTACAAGTTACCAAGCTGGACTAGTTGCTGGATATTGTATTATTATTTGAAACCTTTAGAAATTTAGTATGCAGTAGGCTTGAGTAGGTCATGGGCCCTTTGACTTGGATATTTCTGACAGTTTCTAACTCTCCTTAATTATGGCTTACGGATAATACGGACTTGCAGACGACAACAATTTAAACATAATACAAATACTGTATAATGTATAAATAATCATATAATAATGTATAGTAGTCGCATGTGATTATAGTGTATAGTCTATACCTAGTTTAAGTAATAAATAAGCATGGTATTATTAGTATTAGTATGACAGTATGTAGTATTGTTTATTGTTTTAACTCTTACCGTGCCAAACAACGATATATCGTCGATTTAACTCGTCATAGTCGATAAATCGTCAAAATAATTTATATAATTATTTTATTGCGTGACTTCTTGTTCTTAAATGAAAGATAACTCTTTCTACTTCCTTCCTGTTAAAAGTAGAGCTTGTTAACAAGTGTTTTTTCTAATGATAGTTCAATTTGTGGTGAAAATTTTGCAAACAAAGCAATGACCACGCCTACTCCAAACACATCAGGGGTTACCAGACCAAATAGGTTGTCAAGTTTGCAGGCACAAGAGCTTTTATTGCAAATTATTGATGCTAAAACAGTGGTTCTTAACATGGGTTCAATCGAACCCCAGGGCTTAGTGAGTCAGTCTCAGGGCTTCGGCGGAGGTCCAATAATCTGAAAATTTTTTAAATTTTATTTTTCCTAATAAGAAGGGTTCGGTGAATGCGCATAAGAAACTGGTGGGTTAAGTACCTCCAACAAGGTTAAGAACCACTGTGCTAAACATCGGACAATAATAATGAATCATTTGAATTTAAATTCAAGTGATGATTTTCAGCTTTCTGATGGGCTGATGGGTCAGTAAATGGCCAATGGAAATAGAGGAGATAATATTAATAGTAGTACTAATAGTGGTGACAGTCAGCACTTAAGTAAAAAATTTCAAAAAATTTGTAAAAATATAAAAATACCACTTTGTTACTATGGCAACAGTAGGGATTCAGATAATACTACTTCAAACGTTACACAAATGTGTATAACTCTGTCACTAAATAGAATTGTGTATAACTCTGTCACTAAATGGAATATTTTTAAAATGTAAAATGCATTCTGATCCAAAATGCATTCTGAGGATTAAAGCAGAATAGGATACCAGTTACACAGACCATATGGTAGTCTTGTAAGTTCAGATGTGATCTCACAATATTATTTAATTAGTAAAATTTAAACTATTGTTGTCATATTGTTTTATCTGATACTACATATTATTATTCTATGTCTAATTTCCGGTAATTAATTTCCTATTATATGATATGAAATCTATCTTGCAAAAAAATGTATTCAAAATTAATCAATAGATATGAATATTAGCACCCCAAAAAATTTCTATTGGCCGAAAACTGGTCAGGCACAAACGACCGTGGAACACCCACTCTACACCCCTCCCCGCCCCCCATGGAAAGACTAAGGCAATCCTCCGAAGTCCGGTCCCAAATTATTTTGTATGAAAAAAAACTGCAATGCACAGTGTGTATTGTTAGAAAACAGCAGAAATGTCAGTCATAGCTTTTGCAAATAACTGAAACTTTACAAACCAGTCAGTAAATACTAAATGTTGTCATTGGCACATAGCATTTGCAAATACCAGCCGAAAACATTCTGCTGGTGACTGTTGTGCCACTGAAAGGCCCCCAAGTAGCTGGCAAACAGATCGCGACTAGCGGGCCTACCACTCTGATAGTGGAGTTTACGTTTTGCTTGCATCCAAAGTCCTTCAATAGTTTCTGCGTGAATCTCCTGGATCAACAAATTCACGCTCGTGCACAATGACAGCGTGAGCATCAATCCCGTTGTTGAGCTGACCGACATTTTGATATCCTCGCCAAGCGTCCGTGACGGTAGTTGTTCCTGGTAACACATGATTAGTGATGATAATGCGCTCGAGTGTTTGTGCATCTGGACGGCCGACAACCTCCATCTAACATCGTCCACTAACGCAAACATGAGTTTCAAAACAGAATGATGCCCAAGACTTTTAAGTAAGGATTAAATCATTGGAAATAATTTGGGACCAGACTTCGGAGGATTGTCGACTTTAACTTTTAAATTTAAAGAGTTAAATCACCTGCCTTGCAAAATAGTGACAAGATTACTCCCAGTCCATCTTGAATTAGCGGTAATATGTCCCACAGGAACTTTAATCCCAATAGTCTGTGTATTATTCATTAATGTTTATGTTTCACACAAATCTAACCCCCTCACCAAATCAAAGTTGGCATATAATATATACAAGGCAATTAATTTTACCGGTACCTCTTTGAAACCCAACTCTAATTTTTCTATTTCGTTGCGGGAAGTAATTCGTTCTAAAAGGTTCGCATAAATTACCATGATCTCGGAAAAGACCGAGATAAATTCGATATGTGACAATATTAATTTAAAAAAAAAAAATCTAACATTAAATACAAATGTACACTGTTTAAATCACTGTTTTTAATTTAAATAATTTAAAATTAATCAAAGTAAAGTTAAAATTGAATTATATGTAATTATTATGGGGGTGTTAAATAAAAAAAAAAAGTGTGTGTGTGTGGGTGGGGGGGGGTAATCCATATTTTTTTACACTCGATTTTGGGCCCCAAAATCGTCAAAATTCATAGGAAAAATATTATTTTTATATTTTGTTTGTAATTATTATAGGGGTTTGAAATAAAAAAAAAAAGTGTGTGTGTGTGTGGGGGGGGGGTCATCCATATTTTTTTACACTCGATTTTGGGCCCCAAAATCGTCACAATTCATAGGAAAAATATTATTTTTATAGTTTGTTTATTGTATCTTCACGTTGATGCGCCAAATTTTCCTATTTTGCAACAAGTTAAAGCAACTTATGAATTTATCATTGCCATATTAATATTATTATGAGACTAACCTTAAAATGTCATAATTTACTCTTTGTGTAATAATTGCTGTCACCTCGACCTGTGTTTTGATAGACACTCGAGTTTATGGCCGCTTATTATTATTTATCAATTTTCTAAATAAGTTTTTTGACGACTATCAGATGGTAACTTCTCGGGGGGGGGGGGGGAATATTTGGAAAAAAATGTATAAAAGCAACCCATTTTATAAAAATCCCAATAAGTGCCCCCCCCCCCCCAGTACGCACCAAAAGCATTTATTTAGTTATTTTCTTTTCTTGAGTAAAAAAATTGCTAGCATAATTAATTGAAGTTTAACAGTTGCTGACAAGGTGGAGGTAGGAGGGGGTATCAAGGATTGAGTTTAAATTGTTCACGTAATTAATGGACCGTCCGTAAGAAGGAGATGGTGGTGTTTAAAGTATGGTACACGAATAATAGGGTCTAATTATATTTACTTTTTAAATATTATTAATGAACACTTTTATTTCCTCGGTTAAACTTTTATTCTTAATATTCTAAGAAATTAATTTTATGCATTTATAGGATGTTTGTGGACATAATTAATAATTAAGTATTGATAAACGGGTAAATGTTGAGAATGACGTCATGGGCATGATTCTCAACAATAGCCGATTAACCTTTTCTGTTTCTACTGTCTGCATCCCATACGATTTTATTTTTGACAAGTTTTAGTGTTGCATCCCCTACAAGTAACAGATCATTTGAAATTTAAATAAAATTGAATTCTAAATTATTTTTAATTGCATTACAATTACAAAGAGAACTGTAGGACTGAGAAAAATGGGGGAGTGGGGCGGCGTTTCAGTTGAAGCAATAAGGAATACACAAAGGGTAGGTGGAACCCCCCCCCCCCCAAACAAAGTTTTTCATATAAAAAAAATTCTCTGCATTTTTGTTTGCATTGATGTAATTGTATGAGATTTATTATTTATGTGATGTAGCAACTTAATTTTGGCATGGGAATGGTTTTTGCCAAACTTAGTGCATTTAAAACCTAAAAGACTAAAGTTATATTTAAAAGAATAATTTTTTGTTTTTTAAGTAAATCAGGAACATCGTTTTTATTTAGTCGTTTTTTAAGTCAATTAATAATGAGATGGGATGGAAATATAGGTCAACATCGGAAAATTGCAGAATTTCTTGTCTTGACTTTGAAAAACGGATTTTGGGGGTTGGAGGGGGGCTGAAAATATGTTAGAATGTGTTGTCCTCTGCAACTAGTCAATGTGAAACCATGTGTTCAACGGATGGTGGGGCGTGTGTGTGTTGCTTAGGTTGTCGACACATATGTAACAGTGTAGGCCCATGACCCACTAGAGTACAGTTCCAGTAGGTCGTGGAAGGACGCCCCTTTACAAAACAGCATTCACCGCCCAACACTGTCGTGAAATGGACCTCAGTGTTAGGCTAACAACACTGCATGAAAGTTGTCTCCCCCATTGCTTAGAATAGGGCTGCACAACTCAAAATGTAAGGTTAGGCCAAGCTACTTAATGAAAAACTTGTGCAGGCCGAAAGAAAATAGGCAGAGGGGAAAGCTATTAAGAAAATAATAATAAGGAATATTTCGTTACCTCACTGGCCACATCTGGGCCGCAGGCCGTATATTGTACAGGCCTATAAGTTTATAAGGATTAGAGTACCCAAATATAGGCAGTGGCGTGGCTAGGAATTTGGGGGGGATCGGGGGGGGGGGGGGGCTTGGCCTCTTTTTTTTGTAAATAACATAATTATTATTTTTTTTTTTTTAACAAATATTTTAAAAATTTTAAAAACAAAATCTAAAAAAAAAAAAAAAAAAAAAAAAAAAAAAAAAAAAA
>CAXITT010000138.1:1340609-1356307 GCA_964033795.1 Lymnaea stagnalis | reverse complement strand
ATGCAAATCGCTGTAGGAGCTTGGGTTTCTTGACTTTTAAGTTTTGTTTAATTTGTGTTGATTTCAATGAAATGTTGACGTTCATCAAATATTTGCATTCACTATCTGGGTACACTCCGTTTACCGAACGCTATTGAAAACACTCTCTTCCGCACAATGTATTTAAAATCAATCGGATCTATTTAGCGGATCTATGGAGGCCCCCGAACTTCAATATTCAGGGGTCCTCAAATTTTCATGGGCGCATTACGATTAATAAATAAGCCGTATGTTATATGCTACATTTCTAAAAGAAATAACAATAAGCAGATTTCAAGATTTTAACGCCGTTTTATGTTACATAATAATTTTAGAGCGGCCAAATGTAAAAACAAACTCTTCTAGCGCTGGGTTGGCCTTTTACCAGATCAAAATATTTCGTGGACCTCAAAATGTTGCGTGTCCGGGGGCCCTACCTTGACCTCTGACCTACAATGCCCCATCTTCCATCAACTGGCATGCGCTGTGGGGTCGCGTGTTGTTGCATCCCAGTAAACTTGATTTCACCGCCATAAACGTCACGACCAATCAAACATCCATTTTAATAGAAGTCAAACATACAAAACTGATGTAAATGATTGTTCATTTTTCTTTCTTTCAATTCTTGTTGAATCGCTCAAGCAAAGAGAGAGAAAAACACAACTAAAAATGTATCCACCTGCTCTAAAGATGTCAAAAGAATATCGCTAAAGACTTCAAGAGGATATTGGCACTGACCACTGCAGTTATTGATTTGATGCTGCTTTCCGTAATCAAACTTTTACAATTTTGAGAATATTTTTCTTGATATCAAAAAATAAAATTGCATGTAATGTTTTGTAACGAGTTTGTTAAAGAGTGATTGAATGACTGCGTTCAAGGTGTGTGAGAGAAAACATTGCACGAGGTATGCCGCCCTTTGAACTGAAATAGTGGGAAAATCAAACGAGGACGTTTCGGGCTAAAAGCCTTCTTCCGTTTGTTAATAATTAAAAAAAAAAAAAACTGCTAATGTTGTTTTTTTTTTAAATTAAAGGTAATTAGAATATTTGTGATACAAACCAGCTCTCACCCGCCAGACAATGGCAGCGGCCATGCGTGAGCTTCACATCTATTTAAATTACTTGGCAAACCACGCACTTTATCAGCAAATCCCATTTAGTGCCACCTCCTTCAGGTACGCCACCGCACACTTTATTTCACGCCCCTGAACTATATTAAAATTTTAATGAACCGCCCCCTCCCCCCCTCCCTTTAAAAAAAAACAGAATACTTATTACATCATATTTAAAGTGAGGCTATTTCCGTACAACAAAAGAAACTGATGCGCACCAGATGCACCAGCGGTATTTTTTAAGAATCTCATTTAGCGCAGTTATCGGGAATTTTTTTTACTCGCTATATAACTCGCCATGACTCCTTACTTTGTATTCATCCATAGAGAATTAGATCTATTGATATCAAATTTCACGTGTGTGAATTTGGAGACTGCATTTGATGCAACATGTTGTGGTGGAATTATTTAACTACCACCCCCCCCCCTTTTTTTCCCCCATGACTGGGGGGACTGCAGCCATTTTGAGTTTGCTTGCCAAGGGTTGCCCACGCCCTGACCAAGGAATTGGTTTTTCTTTTAAAGCTGCACTACAGGTTCATGGTTAATAAATTAGCAGGTTACGAAATGATCAATGTCAAAATCTAATCTTTCATTGTTCAAAGTTATTGATATAACATATGGCTACACGGGACGAACACTCCAACACATTACAAACAAAAAATATTTTTTAATTGTAATCGATCAACTATCAAATATTTTTTCACCTTTATCACTAAAAAAGAAAAAACATTTATAAAAAAAGCCTACTTAAAATTGAGAGATAAGTTAGAGATTTCATTGCATAATTTAGACACTATTTAGTAAGTAGGGAAGGGATCGTGGACATTATTGTGACGCTCTGACCAGGGAGTAACACATTGTCACTCCATAAATAGGAAATCCTTTCAACATACTTCGTGACATCCACTAAAGTCATCAAATCAATGGACACAGAGGTCATTATTTCCGAAAAAAACTGAACCAGATTTGTGTACCCAGGACAAGTAGTAGGCCCAGCCACAGAGAGAATGGACCAAATCTTACCCAACTATCGAGAGCGCCTACGAGTAAGCAGTTCAGTGCAGGGGGGAGGGGGGAAGAAAGGTTCCAATGATTTCATTGATGACTGATCACGAGACTTGGTCCACAAAGAGACTGATTGTTCACAATGCTTTGTCCCCGGGGCGACTGACTGTTCACATGACTTTGTCCCCCGGGCGACTGACTGTTCACGAAACTTGGTCCCTAGGCAGACTGACTGTTCACATGACTTTGTCCCTAAGACGACTGACAGTTCACATGACTTTGTCCCCGGGGCGACTGACTGTTCACGTGACTTGGTCACTGCGGCACTGACTGTTCACATGATTTGGTCCCCGGGACCACTGGCTGGTCACACTGACTGTTCACGTGACTTGGTCCCCGGGACCACTGACTGTTCTCGTGACTTGGTCCCCGGGACCACTGACTGTTTACACTGTTCACGTGACTCGGTCCCCGGGACCACTGATTGTTCACGTGACGTGGTCCCCGGGCGACTGACTGTTCACGTGACTTGATCCCAGGGACCACTGACTGTTCACGTGACTTGGTCCCCGGGACCACTGACTGTTCACATGACTTGGTCCCCGGAGCGACTGACTGTTTACATGACTTTGTCCCTGGGGAGACTTACTGTTCACATGACTTGGTCCCCGGTGCGACCTCTGTGAAAACATTACAGAGATTTTTTTAACCAGGTGAGCAAGAGTTGTCTCCTACACCACCAGCGCCCCCCCCCCACCCCCTGTTCACGTGACTTGGTCCCCGGGACCACTGACTGTTTACACTGTTCACGTGACTCGGTCCCCGGGACCACTGATTGTTCACGTGACGTGGTCCCCGGGCGACTGACTGTTCACGTGACTTGGTCCCCGGGACCACTGACTGTTCACATGACTTGGTCCCCGGAGCGACTGACTGTTTACATGACTTTGTGTCCCTGGGGAGACTTACTGTTCACATGACTTGGTCCCTGGGACCGCTGACTGTTCACATGACTTGGTCCCCGGGACCACTTACTGTTCACATGACTTGGTCCCGGGGAGACTTTTTGTTCACATGACTTGGTCCCTGGGGAGACTTGCTGTTCACATGACTTGGTCCCTGGAGAGACTTACTGTTCACATGACTTGGTCCCTGGGGAGACTTACTGTTCACATGACTTGGTCCCTGGTGCGACCTCTGTGAAAACATTACAGAGATTTTTTTAACCAGGTGAGCAAGAGTTGTCTCCTACACCACCAGCTCCCCCCCCCCCCATCTCCGCCTTGCAAACCTCCTCTCCGTTCACACCTCCACCCTGACAGCCCTCCACGTCTTTTGACACATGGTATTGAGGCCAAGTTTCATGGCCACACGCAGGGAAGTGACGTGTGACATAAACCTGGCAACGTCTCACACCATACCCCGGATGACGTCAGTTGTAGGACGTTGTGTTGTTGACGTTCCTGGCTTAGTTGAGCGCGCGCGCTTTTCATGGCCACACGCAGGGAAGTGACGTGTGACATAAACCTGGCAACGTCTCACACCATACCCCGGATGACGTCAGTTGTAGGACGTTGTGTTGTTGACGTTCCTGGCTTAGTTGAGCGCGCGCGCTTGTGTTTATGTGTATGTGCATGTGTGTGTATGTGTGTTTGTTTGTGCCTGTGTGTGTTTGTGTTCAGATGTGTCTGTTTGTATGTATAATATGTGTTTGAGTGTATGGGTGTATGTTTGTTTGTGCCGTGTGTGTTTTAGTTTATGAGAGTATTTGTGTTAGTGTTTATTTGTGTTTGTGTGTGTGTTTGTATGCATGCGTTTTTTTTTTGTTTTTGGGCCCATGTGCGTTTGAGTTAATGTGTTTTGTGTGTTTTTGTATGTGTTTTTTTGTGTATGTGTTTTTGTGTGTTTGAGTTTATGTCTGTCGAGTGCATGTGTATTTGTGTGTGCATGTGAGGGTTTGTTTGTGTGTATGTGTTTTTGTGTGTTTGTGTGAATGTGTTTTTTGTGTGTTTGGGTTTATGTGCGTTTGAATGATTGTGTGTTTGTGTGTACATGCGAAGTTGTGTTTGTTTGTATGTGTGTTTGTGTCTTTGTGTGTTTGTGTTTCTATGTTTACGTGTATGTGTTTATGTGTTTTTGTGCATTTGTGTATATGGCAATAACTGTTATTGGTCCTTATTGATTCCATCGCTACAAGATAGCACCACCATCAGATTCCATCGCTACAAGATAGCACCACCAACAGATTCCATCGCTACAAGATAGCACCACCATCAAAATTCCTCCCCACCAACTACGCGCCATTTAAAAAACTATAATAAATATATATATATTTTTTTATCTTTCATACCCTACAGCTTCATAAATTCAGAATCATTTCCTTTAACGCGTTGTTCCCATAGTGGTGAGAACCGCTGGCATATAGATCTAATGTAATCGACTACGTCGTGCAGGCTGCCAACCCACGGCTGAATACCTGGTTATAAATGGGACGTTAAACAAAGGGCTCACCTTAAATGCAACGTCCTCTTACCAACACGTGGGCCGGACGCCCAGTCATGTTTTCATTGATATTATGCAGCAATCGTCACATTACCACACAGCCGTGGACTCACTTATACATTCGTAAAAATCGTTCCTCATAATTTTCACAAGGCGTAGTTAAGGCATTTTTTGAACCCAGTCTCGACAAGATTAGATACAATTACTTTGTAATTTGCGAGAGGATCCGCAGAACGGAATTCAATATAATGGACGTCTTCAGCGTTTGACATCTTCGGAAGCGATCATATCTTCGAGGATAACTCCAAGGTCTGCTTCCACCGTCATGGCACTTAAGATGACCAAAACCAAGTTCAGGGCCACGCTATATTTTGCGCTTCTGGCCATCATCGTTTATTTCGCCTTGGTGAAGTCGCGCGCCGGAAGATTAGTGTACCTCCAAGCCTTGGGATCAAGGGTACCTCATGGACACAACGCCTCACCGACCTGGGCCAACTCAAAGGGTGCGTCCGAAAGACTCTGGCACATACCGTTGATGGAGGATTTAGGGTTAGTTAAACCGGGGAAGAGGTGTTTGGCTTTTTCAAACGTGCAGATAATCCGTGAAGATAATCCGTGCAGATAATCCTTGGTGTTAAGTGGTTTATACATGAAGCTTAGGCCATCCGCCCGATGCAACGATGGTTTAGCCTCTGTATTATTTGGGTGGATTATCAGGTCGATCGTCAAGTGACAGTCTTGGCTGCATTGCTTGTAGAGAGGAGAGCCTTAATTGATAAATTAATAGAAAAAAAACAAAACAACAACTAATATGCTATACTATCAAATGTGCTTACTAACATTCAACAATATTTGTCATATCTACCGCTTCCTCCCTGGAACATGTACGTCCAATGTTTAACTGTGTAGATAATGTTTTAACGTGAAATTAACTGTAAAGGAATTTTAATGGCAAAAAAATTTACGACCAAAAATTGACAATTAATGCCCTAGAATAAAAAAAATGTTCAACTGAATTTTCACAAAAAACAAAAAAACAAAAAAAAATTGAATATATAGTCTAGAGAGAAGCGGAACATTTAAAAAAAACAAAAAGACTCAGGGCAAATATTTGTCGTGCGTTCCAACGGCCCTGCTGACAGACACGCCGTGTGAGAACCTTATGAAAACAATGGGCGGTTCTAAGTTTAACTCTCTCATTGTTTACATTGTTCTTTTCTTTATTCAACTAGGCCGCCATCGGACGAAGAGGTCCCCCAAAATGGCGCGGGAGGATTTCAACCAATCAACGATTACGAGGCTTGGGTCTACTCCGCCTTCATTGACGTCATAAACGACACTAACGGTATTCGAATTTTCGGATTCCAGAGAGTGGACTTGAAGACCCATGTGTACTGTCACGTGATGTTCGAGCGTAATAAGGTGACTGTGATTAATGGGACTAAAGAGTTTCTGCCAGATGGACACAATCTTTCGTAAGAGGACAATGTCGCTTTTTGAAATCAATTTGACATAAGTACTATGTACGATATTTAAAATTAACAACCATTCCTAGAATTTAATCTAACAACCGTTCACATTTTCACCGTACAGAAAATAATAGTCTTACTAAAAATCTCCCCTCCCCCCCCCACCCCCAAAAAATCAATAGATTTAATAATTTGATTTACTGAAAATGGTGAGAATTTGTAATAGTTTGTTACTATTTTTGAATAGTTAACCATGTTTTTACATTTTTTTAACTGTAATAAATAATATTCATAGTCAGCTCTCGAAATAAATAGAGTGATTTGATTTCATTTGTTTAGAAATCATATTTAATTTTATATATTTCCAATACAGATTTTGCGCAACGAGTTACGTATGCACGTTAGATATGCGGACCGGAAGTCGCCCTAATAACGTGGCCCTGACCTTCAACGCGCTAGACACGCCAACCAATCAGCTTCGAGTTTTGTATCCCAGAGAGAGGCTGAGAAACTTCACCGTGTGCCACGCGGCGCTGTTCCAGTACAGTAACGCCGGCCAGCTGGTGCAGTCCATTGAGGTGAACCGAGTGCTCGGGGCCGATCACTTCTACGTGTACAACCTCAGCGTCTCCAACGCGACGGACGCCGTGCTGCACCGCTACGAGAAACTCGGCCTCCTCACCGTCATGCAGTGGCAGCTGCCCCAGGATAATGTCTGGTACCGCGGTCAGAACCTGGCCATCAACGACTGCGTCTACAGGAACAGGCTGGTGTCGCGGTACGTCGTCATCCAGGACACGGACGAGTTCATCGTGCCCGGCCTCCACAACAATTGGGGGGAACTCATCGAACACGTCGTGAAGAACACGAGCTCAGCCGCCGGGCTCTCTTCACCGACGATAGGCTCCTTCTCGGTGGAGACCACCTTTCACTGCGGTAAGCCCAACCAAACGCAGTGGGACGACATCAAGAAGGATTTCCCCATGACACCGGACGAAGAGCAGTTTTACAGAAATCACTCTCTTTTCGCGTTCTTGAACCACTTGCGCATCAAGGCGGTCATGCATTACAACAAATACTGCAAGACGATCGTCCGACCAGAGCTCATCCTCTTCGCTGGCATCCACTACACTCACGCGCACCGCGACTCGTCCACGCACACAGTGGTCAGGAGAGACCTAGCCATCGTCCACCACTACAAAGACAGGTTCAGGCCTGAGATGATGGACGCTACAATTCTAAAATTCAAAAACGTGATGTATCCAAGACTAAAAGCTGCGTTTCTGGAATTTCCATTTCTTTAAATTAAACATTTGAATGTAATTATGTTTTTTTTTTAAGGCTGCAACTATTCGTAACCGGGTACCATAAGTGAGAGGTTGGGATTAAAAAAAAACTATTTAAATTTTATTGTTGGGTTTGTAAGACAAAATTGGGTATCAAATGAAAGATTAATAGAATGGGCTATATGTTTGTAAACTTAATTCTTCAGTTTAACTAATATAAACTACCATAAATGACATCCGAATAGCTTGAGTCTAATGGTACCCGGGTGTGAATGGCGGTGCTGCATGTCTGGGTCCATTTTGACTCAGTGCTATTCGGATGCCATTTGTGGTGGTTTATTTGAGCAAAAAAAAAGGGGGGGGGCATTTCAGGTATACGTGTGGGGAGGGGGGTGTATAGTTATAAACACAAAAGTAAACATAATGGCATAATTATAGCTTGCGAATTGGTATGACTTATTTTTATTATTATTTCTTTATTAAAAACAGGAGAAAAAAAACAGTGAAGAAATTAATATAGCCTCTAATTTAGACATATTTAAAATGTATTTTTACTTTTGGGGCAACAAGTTTTTCACCCTCCAAGTTTAGCTTCGTTAGCATCTCGAGACTCTCACAATGGTTTGAGGAACACACTTTTTACCGGAAATTGTTATCTCTAAATTCTTACAATGGTTTAAAGGAAAAAAAACAAAAAACTTTTTAATAGAATTTATCTCCAGAATTAAGAAGTCAGCTCGCAAAAGTCAATTAAAGATGAGTTTGAACACAGGAATGAAGCATCACCGTTTTCTAATCATATATATCACCAAGTCTTGAGTAAAAGAAACAAGTTACATTAACTTTAACAGTGTTCCCAGAGACATCCCAGAATGATTCCCCACCCCCCACAAAAAAAGCGTTATGTTTCAAAGGTCGCACTGTGAGCAGATGTGTCATAAGTACGTTGTTGCTTTGAAGTGATGACTTGGGAAATACAGGTCAGATTAAGGTCCGGTGTAAAACTATCATCACGTGTGTTTCGGTGCAGGCGATACAGCGTGAGTGAGTTTTAATAAGAGATCGATGATCTAGTAATCTGGACCTCTGGTAAGGACATCAACCATCTGCAGAACCGGCTGCAAAATGATCTGCATAGCATCGAAGACTATGCGAGACGGTGGAAAATGGTTGTGAACACCGAGAAGACGGTTTACTCTAAGTTCACAAATGGAAGGAAGGCGCTTAAGGTAGATGTAAAACTCTCCATAAATGGGAAAGATTTGGTATGGGACAAGACACCAGTTTACATGGGGGTAAAGTTGGACCAGAAACTCCGACTTCACAACCATGTACACGAACTGTGCGCCAAAGCTTCACAAAAACTGGGCTTGGTGAAAAAGTTGGCTTGCACTAGTTGGGGCGCAGACGCAAGACTGTTGAGGTCGCTCTACCTCAGCAGTGTGAGGGGAACTATGTACTACAGTTTGCCCGTCCAGACCTTCGCGAGCCGCACGGCTCTAGAGGAACTGGACCGCATCCAAAACCAAGCTCTAAGGTTTGTATACGGGGCAATACGAACCACACCCACGGCGGCGGTGGAGGTCATGGCCAATATCGAACCGCTCGAGGTCAGGCGTGAGAAGGCAGTCCTTACGACGGTAGAACGCTACCGGCGCATGGGAAGGGAAGAACCCTGTTTCCAATTACAGGACAAATGGGTAAAAAGTCCAGATTGAAGAGACCATCCTTCATGGACACGGTGCACAGTCTTGAAGAAGACTTTATTTTACCCGGAAACAGGGAAAAAGTGAAAGTGATCCCCGCGCGGGGACCTCACAAAAGCCTCTCCCGGCCAGACATTCGACTGAACATGATTGACACCAAAGCCAGAAAAAACAGTCCTCAACTAGAACCATCAGAGGCTGTACGACGCACGATTGAAGCCTATCCGAACAGCCTGGTTAAAGTCTTCACAGACGGCTCGTGGTTCGCGAGGGAAAAGCGTAGTGGCTATGGTGTCCTCATCCAGTATCCCGCAGAGATAGCCCCACCCGAGGAGCTATCAGGCCCAAGCGGAAGTAATGCAACGAGCCTCGATGCGGAAATCGAGGCGATACTGGTAGCTCTCAAGAGGGTTCACCAACGGCTAGCGAAAAGAAAGTCCTTCCCGGACGTTGTGGTCTTCACCGACTCTCGTTCTGCTCTCGAACACATGGGGGAGGGGAGATCGGTGGGATCCACAATGGTTACAGCTATTTTGGAAACAGTAGGCTCCATCCATGCACATGGCTCTAAGGTAGTCTTACAGTTTATCGCTTCGCACTGGGAGGCGTCGCTTCCTGACAGGGTGGACTTCTTAGCCCAAGAAGGCGCGGCCCTACCTCAACCAAACAAACCCATGACTCAGCTGGGAGTCATCGCCTGGGTGAAAGACCATTTGAAGGAGAAATAGCACAGAAGGTAGGACACGGCGACCACTGGATGACAGCTTTACCAGAAAATGCAGCGGCCGAGCAAAAGCGACCCATGGTGGGAACTTAGTCGTGGAGAACAAAGCCTTATCACACAGATGAGATCTGGGCACTGCGCAACAGAAGGGAACCTTTGTGCCGGCAGTGTGGACTAGAGGAGGAGACAGTAGCCCACTTGGTGGTCACGTGTCCGAATAGTGGGATGGGGGCCGACGGTAGGAATCCGGAAGCTTGCCTAAATGATCTCCTTTACGGTAGCGCCCAGCAGATGAGGCGCGCCGTAAAAATCGTGTCCGGGGTCCTAAGAGATTGAATCTCGACCCTTTTGAGTATTGAACTTTATTAGTTGTAAAAAAAGGGGTAAGTTGAAGAGAGACAGGTGAATGGATGTCAACGATAAGTCTGACGGTGCTCTACAATAATGTACGTAACACAGAATGCAACGATGTCTTAGTTCTTGATGTATCAACCAACCGGCCCAATCCAAAACGCCTCTTCCATCACCGATTGAAATCAAAGTAGACTATTGGAATGCTAAGAAAAATTAGTGATAGCTATTGTTTCTTTCAGGCAGCACTCGAGGGGGGGGGGGGCACTGTCTCTGTTGGAGGAAGTCAAGTGCTCTAACTCCCCCCCCCCGAGAAAAAATGAGTAGAAAGCAATAACGCAAAACTACAGGCCGATCGTTGGAGTACTCAATGGCACACAATAGCAGAGCCTTTGACCAGTTAATATAAATGAAATACTGCAACGAATTATCGCGGAGGTCGATAATTTTGATGATCCGAATATCTAAGACATGTAACAACTATATGTGGACTAAAAAAAAAACAGCTTATGGTAGTGTCGACAGGAAATACTTGTAGGATGCTCTACATCAGAGGTGTCAAACTCAATCCCTCGGCGGGCCAAAACTGAAATAACACGTAAGGTTGCGGGCCGTACAAGATAAACATTCCATAAATGCATAATTAAACCTTTTTTTAAACATTCATATAAATTAAAACAGTTAAACGTTTTAATAATAAAAATATCATTGGCTGACCGATTTATGCTCTTATGCCAATTTATCAGAGCTGGGTGTTGGTCATCGGATGTTTGTCATCTTTTCTTTGATACAACTTCGTTTATGCTGGGAGTAATGTTCTGTGTCATTGAGATTCTCACGATGGACTTCAGGTGTTCATCAGTGAGACGACTCCTGTGTGTTGTTTTGTTAATCTTCATCACAGAGGTCACTGCTCACACATATATATGCTACCCGACAGCCTCAAGGTTCGAGCCAGTATTTACAGGCGCATTTTCGACGTCTATGACAAATGGGTTACGAGACAGCTCGAAATTACTTTACTGCGCTTCAAAGTCACTCAAGCGCCGCGCGAACTCGGCGCAAAGAAAACCAAATTTTTCAGCAAAGTGTGCATTTGGAAACACCATAGCGTTGACTTTGTTCAACATTGCGTGGCAACAATAAGAGTGATACAAGCCGCATTGATGCATTTGTGTCTCCCATAAGCGCAGCTTAACTTGAAATGCCTTCACTGCATCATGCATGTCAGTGGTCAAGTGGTCCAGTCCCTGGAGCTGCAGGCTCAAGTCGTAGAGGCGGGTGATTATGTCAGACAGAAACGCCAACTCACGTCTCCACTTATCTTTTTATCCAGAAAAACTGTGGAGTCTTTTCCTTTGCTGATCATGAATTGACAGATTTCCTCGATCAGGTGGAAAAAAAAATACTAAGAACTTTTCCTTAACTTAGCCACCGCACCTCTGTATGATAAGGCATGACGCCAAACTCTGAGTCTATTTCCTGCACACACAAAAAAGACTGAAATTGGTGGTGATTCAAACATTTGATTCTGATCAAATTGACGGTTTGTGCTGTGGCGTAGCTACGGCTTGAAGACCGCACCGAGTGACACCATCCCGGGGGTGAGAAGGGAGAATGGAACGAAATTGAAAAATTGCATTTTCACAGACCACACAATGCTCAGTGTAACAAAAATTCATAAAAGGATAACCGACCACGAGCCAATGTCCACACATGTAACCAATCCAAATGCGTGTTGTTGTTTTTTTAAGTTCAAGGTTGGTGCGTCGGAAATCATGTGACCCTATACTAAGGTCAGAGCTACACCGTGAGACACCTAAAATTCCCAGCACCTTTTCTGTGTCTCCAATGACGCAAAACTCGTACCCAAAACTCAAGTCAAGTGTTCGCCAAAATGAAATAAAGTACAATAAGGTGTATGTTGAAGCTCGAAACAAGAGACAGGGCAATAAGATGTGAACGTTTCGGCTTAGAGCCTTCTCTAGCGAACAGGACAAATGAAAATATAACAATGAACAGAGCACAGTAAAAAAAAACAAAAAAAAACTTTATCGATCTCCTTTGTTGTTACCGGAAGTAGGAATACAGGAAGTGAAATAATATACATACTAGTACTGTGAAAAATAAGGTCCAGAATCTCAACGGACCAAACTATTTAAGGACATATAAAATCTAAGGAATAAGAAAAAAGAAGAACTACAGAGAAAATGAGAAACATTAGAAGGAGTATTTAATTCGCTAAAATGCATTCCTTGATTTTAAATGTCGGCTAACCTTTATTTCCGCTTTCCTCATCCCTCGATCAAAGCTACATGACTGGTACCTTTTTATCGATTCAAAGAAACCTGTACATGTTAGCAATATATTCATTTTCTTAACATATTGATAACATGCAATGAATTTTAACATATTTATACTGGAATGATACGCTATCCTTCAGTAAAACATCATTTCTTGCTGTTATTTTTTTTTTAAAGAAAGAGAATGAAATCATAGTTAATTTTTAAAAGATATGTATGAAGCCAAGCCTTTAAAAAGTTTAACAAAATGACAATGTCTTGCAGTAATAAATGTGTCGTAGTTAAGCACATTATTTCTACACGTGTGTTTTAATTAATTTAAACAAAAATACAAACAATATTGACTAGAAAATAAACAATGTTTTTAATTGCATGAATCGAGTGTATCAATTAATTAATAGGTGGATAGAAATTAGGTTATGAAGTTATGACCTGTTGTTGTTTTTTTGGTGGGGGTGGGTCAAGGGTGGCTGCCCCTGTCAATTCTCCTGCGCGAATGCCGGTAATTAAAATTTGAATATGCCTTTATACTAATTTAATAAGATATGAATATTAATCCAATAAGATTAGACCTAACTTTTACATTTGGTTTTAAGTAGATCAGACAGCATTGAATACATGAATTATAGTTTATACAGCAAGGGGTGTCTATTATAATAGGCTTAAGCCTAGTCTATGCAAATATATGATAAAGCAAAAGTAGGCATATTAATAATAGGCTATAAGCTAGAATATTGAATAGGTTAGACTCTAACTTTAACGACACTTTCCTACATGTGATTGCAATAAGGGGGCCTCAAGGCTAGCTGGTCCCATCATCCCGGGGTGCTTGGGATGTTGGCTTTGGTGGGGATTGAACTCCAGACTACCAGCTGTTTTGTTCTTGTCAATAAGTCCACAGTATAACAATGACAAGAACAAAATCACATTAATTAAAGGTCAGGAGGTAAATGTATTTAAGAACTGTATTTAAAATGTATAGGACCCTGAATGATCAATACATTGATCACGGGCCCTCAAAATATAGAAGAAGAATAAGTAACAACGTTAATTTATAGTTTTTTTTTACATTAATTTTCTTTTTAATTAAAACTTTTCCTTCCCTGGTCTTCAAAGCTGCAAATCTGTCAAACTCTTCATTGAATTCATTGATAGTAGAGCCAGATCAGAAAGCCTTGACTATCCAAGTGTGGATCGTAAATAGGTCTCGTTACGCCTTAGTTTTGAAAAAGCTCCTCTCACATGAAGCCACAGACACACAGATAGTAAGACAATTTACGGCTTAGCGAGAGTGTTGGAAGAGATCGTAGGAAGTCCCAGATTGATTTTGCGAGTTCTGAAATAAACAAAATGCAATTTTCAATGTTTCATTAAAAAAATTTAAGTAGTTGTAAATCTTCTGAGTTCATTTCCATTAATTTTTAAGGATTCTCCGGAGCAATGCACGTCAAGATGAAGCTCAGCCAGATTTCCTTCTCTTGCCCCTCACTCAAACAAAGTCTGTTCGGGCTCATGGCGACCTCCATGGTGCTCACGACAATTTATTTGTTTCCTAGAACTTCCATAACCTTTAACACAATGCATCCAATGAGCCGGCTGGCAAAAATTATCTCTCATCAACCAATGACAGAGAACACTTCATTAAACACAGATGTCCCAGACCGAGGAGAGGCGCGGACACCACAGCCGAATTTCAGGTAGGTATTCTTATTTTTAAATGAACACGTACTTTTTATAATTTTCTAATTTATTTAACAAACAATTTTTAGATAAAAACCAATTCTTAGTTAGTTATCAATTCTTTGTTAAACACCTATTCTTAATAAAAACATTTCTTAGTTGAACATCAATTGTTAGTTAGACATCATTTTTAAAAAAAAATTATCAACTCTTAATTAACCATCAATTCTTATTTACATATTTTCCTTTTTAACCAAAATGCCGAGTTAACCAACTAGTCTGAGTTAACCAACAATTCCGAGTAACCAACTATTCTTAGTTAACCAACAATTCTGAGTTAACCAACTATTCTTAGTTAACCAACAATTCTGAGTTAACCAACTATTCTGAGTTAACCAACGTTTCTGAGTTAAACAACAATTCTACAACAATACTGAGTTAACAAACAATTCTTAGTTAACCAACAATTCTCAGTTAATCAACTATTTTGAGTTAACCAACTTTTCTCACAGTTAACCACCAATTCTGCAACAATTCTGAGTCAACCAACAATCCTGCAACAATTCTGAGTTAACCAACAATTCTGAGTAAACCAACTATTCTGAGTTAACCAACAATTCTGAGTTAACCAACTATTCTGAGTTAACCAACAATTCTGAGTTAACCAACAATTCTGAGTTAACCAACAATTCTGAGTTAACCAACTATTCTGAGTTAACCAAAAATTCTGAGTTAACCAACTATTCCTAGTTAACCAACAATTCTGCGTTTACCAACAAGTCAGCAGCTATTCTGAGTTAACGAAAAATTCTAAGTTAACAAACTATTCTGAGTTTACCAAAAATTCTGAGTTAACCAACCATTCTGAGTTAACCAACAATTCTGAGTTAACCAACTATTCTGAGTTAACCAAAAATTCTGAGTTAACCAACTATTCCTAGTTAACCAACAATTCTGCGTTTACCAACAATTCTGAGTTAACCAACAATTCTGAGTTAACCAACAATTCTGAGTTAACCAACAATTCTGAGTTAACCAACTATTCTGAGTTAACCAAAAATTCTGAGTTAACCAACTATTCCTAGTTAACCAACAATTCTGCGTTTACCAACAAGTCAGCAGCTATTCTGAGTTAACGAAAAATTCTAAGTTAACAAACTATTCTGAGTTTACCAAAAATTCTGAGTTAACCAACTATTCTGAGTTCAACAAAAATTCTGAGTTAACCAACAATTCTGAGTTAACCAAATATTCATAGTTAACCAAAAATTCTGAGTTAATCAACTATTCCTAGTTAACCAACAATTCTGAGTTAACCAACAATTCTGAGTTAACCAACCATTCTGAGTTAACCATCAATTCTGAGTTAACCAACGAATATGTCTGAAACACCTGTTTCTAGCAGTGACATAGTAATATTGTAAGCTTTTAATAGGCTCAATGATGTCAAAAACGGTTGTAGCTCAGCCAATATACCTAACTTTAAGCAGTAGAAACTATAAAGGAAAATCTTCTGGATCCATTCCCTCACCCCCCC
>CAXITT010000138.1:1313945-1339263 GCA_964033795.1 Lymnaea stagnalis | reverse complement strand
GGAACGTAAATAGTTCTTGATAAGCTTTAGTTTTGAAAAGCTGCGCTCAATGAGGCCACAGACACACAGCTCGTAAGAAACAATTGAAGGCTTAGCGAGAGTATTCCAAGATATTCCCATTCAGCTATGAATTTCAAACCATCAAATATCGACCAGTCCACGACTTTGTAAAATTTAATATCAGCAGCCTTTAGGGGTCTTCTAAGCCTTGGTATTTCTTTGAAAAGTTAATCTTCTGATAACTCATCATAGAAAAAGGTGAAAAATTTGTAACCGACACCAACAATTCTTCACTTGCTGATAGTAGACTCTTAGGTTGGAAAGCCCCAAATATAACTGCTACTTCCTTTATCACTCATGATCTGATCTGGATTACAGGAAGTGAAAGAATATAAATATTGGTACTGTGAAAAATGTGGTCCAGCATTTATATTTAAGGATAATTAAAGTCTAGGGAATAAGAAAAAAGAAGAAGAAATGCAGGTACATTGAGAAACATCAGTAGGAGCGTATTTGGTTAATACCATATGGAGATAATGTACCAGCATGTTGTAGTTATAGTTGTCCCGTTCGGTGGTTCCCTTTTGATTCTAGCTTCACCATACCATGTTCTACTAGACTATTTCATTCTAATCTTGGCAGTAATTTTCCAGAAACTTGACGTCGAAGACTCGTCTACAACGGGTTTTTGTAGCATTGCTGCTAAATGCAAGTAAAAGTGGGGCCGTCTATAAAGTACGTCATGCTTTTCTTGGGGTCAAAATCTGTCATAAATTTCGGAATTCCCGCCCCGCCCCCCTAAATTTAACACCTCGTTTTAATTTAACCTCAAACACACTTCACTATGAAACTGATATAAAATTGACATTTTTTGTTGCCAGAATACATCATACATCACCAACAACAGGCAGTTAGGCATCACTGTCCGTTTCAGGTTGAAATGTAACGGGATACAAACAAAATGTGTGACACAGACCGTAACACTTTCTTAGATACCCTCTCCCCCCCCCACCTCCCAACCGTCGTGTGCTTGGGATGGACGGGCCCAAAAATATCTGACACTAACAGTAGCACATATTACATGCAGTCAAACGGGTTTCTGGGATGAGTGTATTTTATGTTTTTAAGAGAACATGATGGGGAACATCTTCTCACGATAGATGAAATCTCATGATTTTTTTTAAACATCTTAAATGCTGGACATTTAAAAAGTTATCTGTATGCTCATTTTGAGCCAATCAGTGCACTGATGTGACATTGAAGAATATCATTACCGGGATAAGTGTTTGTGTATTGACTCAATTTAACCGTCTGCAGATTTCTGTTGGTTGTAAAATTATAATTTAATTTATTCAATATCTCAAATTATCCGTCATTTCTTAACGGGTCGCTGTTAGAATATTTCTCAGTTCGTTGAGAAATATAAATTATGTTGAGATGAAACCTAAAAAAAAAATTTAAAAAATAGATCAATTTATTAAAAGTCGTAATTTTTAACATATGATAAAGCTCATAGTGACCGTTATACGAATGTTACAAATATAAATCTATTTTTGAAAATTGTGTCCCTTTCGTCAAGATTTATTTTAAATAAGAAAGACTTTTAATTGATTTTGACCTCGTTATTTTTGACGGCTTATGGCACGTTGATTTACAACTCAAGTAAAAGCCAGTGAACATGCCAAGTTAGGTTAGTTTTAAACTGATGGTTACAGTTTGATGATAATCGACAGCCCAAAGTTTCGAACTAGTGTCAGTTCACACGATCAAATTTTCGATCATGCACATTTGATGCAAGTCTTGTATGAAGCCTTGTCACAACTTTCAAATTACTATTTGATCAAATTCCTATTTTTGTCCCCCCCCCAAAAAAAGAAACCACGCACAAAATAGTGCGTTCATGTACACAAATTTGACACGAAATTTGAAGCTAATTTGATCGTGTCAACTGACGCTTACCAATTATTATTGTTAAGCAGACATAAATCAGTTACTTTGTTTTATTTTACTTTCTTCGCAGCGATAGCGTCGCCATCTTCACCTGTGTCTTGAGAGAGAAATCGAAACCCTCGTCTGTGTCCCTGACCTTCAACTTGACCGACGAGCCTACCAACAGAATTCGCGTCCTCTACCCTAAACCTTTTCAGCGAAATTTCACCGTGTGCCACGCTGCATTGTTCAACTTCAACAATCCGAAACAAATCATCAATTCTTTTGAAATCAACCGAGTGCTCGGGGCCCAGCATTTCTACGTGTACAACCTCAGCGTCTCCAACACGACGGACGCCGTGCTGCGTCACTACCAGAGACTCGGACTCCTCACCGTCATGCCCTGGCGACTTCCGGCTTCGGGGGTTTGGTACCACGGTCAGCTCCTGGCCATCAACGACTGCGTGTACAGGAACAGACACGCGTCCCAATTTGTCGTCATCCACGACACGGACGAGTACATCATTCCGGAAGTTCACGGTTCTTGGGCGGAAGTCCTCAGGGCCGCAGAAGACGATTACTTCAAAAATGGGACGAAGGCAAGAAATATAAAAAATGTTGGTTCCTTTATTTTCCAGAGCTCATTCTACTACAACACGTCTGATAAACTCTGGGGATCCATCAAAAGAGACGCCTCGATGACAGCAGACGAGGAGGCATTTCTGACCAAGCACGGCGTGTTTCCATTTATTCACACCTTAAGAGACGGAAACATCTTCAATCTCTTTGAGAGAAGCAAAGCCATCGTTAGACCGGAATCGGTCATCCAAGCGGGGATCCACTCCGTGGACGTGCAGAGGGCATCAGCCGGGACAGCCGTTGTGAGTCGGTCCCTGGCCGCACTACACCACTATCGATATTTTCCAAACACCAACGTCACGGATGTCTCGGCCCTGAGGTTCATGAAAGCAGCAATGCCGACCTTGAGGGCTGCGTACAAATCATTGGCTTGGTCACGATGATTCCGATGTGTACCATCTCAGCAGACGTCTGCTACCGTGTGAATGAGAGATCTCACTTCCAGCAGACCGCGAGAATATGTACCATGGGCGGCCCAATCACTGCTGGCGCCCCGGGCAAGATTAACTGTGGTGTACCTTTTAAGTGCAATCATAAACATTTGGCCAAAACAAGAAAAAAAATGGGGATTAGGTACCGAGTTTATGACCTAGGTTGTGTTTGTAAACAAACAATGAACAATGATATTGTTTTTCTTAACTTGTATTTCGACAGTGCGAACAATGTGCCTACAGTTTGCAGTATGAACAATGTGCCTACCATGGGAAGTATGAACAATATGCCTGACATGGGCAGTATGAACAATGTGCCTACCGTTTGCAGTATGAACAATGTGCCTACCATGGGAAGTATGAACAATATGCCTGACATGGGCAGTATGAACAATGTGCCTACCGTTTGAAGTATGAACAATGAGCCTACCATGAGGAGTATGAACTATGCTCCTACCATGGGCAGTACGAACAATGTTCCTGCCATGGGCAGTATGAACAATGAGCCTACCGTGGGCAGTATGAACAATGTGCCTACTTTTTTCCTAGCCTTTAGATCAAGAAATAATTGTATTGCACTAACAATTTTTCTTCTATGGCGCCCCCATGCAATGATTTTTCCTATCTTGGAAGATAGTTAATGGCGCCCCGGGCAACTGCTACACTGGCCGGCATCTTGAGCTTGCCCTTTATGTTCATGTATAACCTTAAGTCATGCTGAATTTGAATCAACGATGATCTATAGCAGGGGTCGGGAACCTTTTGGTCTGAGAGAGCCATGGACACCACATATTTTGAAAAGTAATTATGTGAGCGCCATACATTATGTTTAAAACTGAAAATTCAAGAAAATGTGTGCATTTTGTGTAATTTCAACACTAAAAAGGCAATAACTATGTCTCTGAATTCTTTTTAATAACATTGTTATGTTGTTGCTAATCAATAATGAGTATTTATTACCATTAATGCGACTTTTTTTTATAATAGAACATTTGTCTGCGAGCCAGATGCAGCCATCAATAGAGCCACATCTGGCTCGCAAGCCATAGGTTCCCGACCCCTGACCTATAGTAAAGGTTTCATTTGTTGCACAGTTGTATGTGTAATCTTAACTGCAATTGATTATTTCCCATTAAACTCAAAGATATTAGGGGAAAGGAGTATAAATGGCATACAATTATTGGTAATTATTCTTTTTAATCGTTTCTTTAAAAGACACACACACTTATGAGCAGTCAGTGTTTCTTTCAGCCATTTCTCCAAATCAAGTGCCCCCGCCCCCCCCCCCCCCCCCCCCCCCCCCCAATAGTTAGTCAAGTATCAAACACGTGCAATCTCTTTTCAAATTAAAATTATACTTCACCGTAAATCATGACCTTTATTACTTTTAAAGTAGGGATGGGTGTTACAAATTACATGAAGGCATCATGAATTTTTTCTAATTTACAATTTACAGGGCGCATACAAATAGTGCTAGTTTCATCAATTATTATTAAATCGAAAGTGTTTTTTGTTTTCTTTAAATGTGCTGCTTGTGTTACAAAGTTTTCTTAATGACACATTTTTTAAAGAACCCAACCTATATTAATTATTACTAGATTCCAATTTGCTTTTCTCTTTTTAACATCAAAATAATGAACAAACTGCCCCATATCTAAATTTAGTTTTACAACATTCTACACTTAATTGGGAGAGCAACGGAGGATAATCCTAATTAAAAAATGTAGGTGTCACTTAACTTTAGAACCATTGTTTTAAATTATTAATTTTATTTTAGATGAGAATCCAGTAGAAAGCAAAGAAAACGGGTTTTTGTGAACTAGCATTTCAAATTTAATTTTTTGGATAACACAAGCAGGTCAAGCACTTTTCAGTTGCTGCCCCCCCCCCCAGTGGCGTAGCGAGGGTGTTTGGCGCCCGGGGATAAGATTCGCGCCCGGGGACAAGATCCATTTTTAGCGCCCCTTTTTCTTTTTTTCAACTCTCAAACCCATTATTTTCATCAATAAAATAATATCAAAGCACATTTTGGCGCCCCTAACTAGCTGGCGCCCGGGGGCATCTGTCCCCCCACCTGCCCCCACCACGCTACGCCTCTGCTACTAAGTCGTCTAGATTTAAAGTCCTACCACATTCATTTGAACTGAAAAATATGAACGTTTGTGTGTTATTTCGTCTACCACCGGACGCTACGGTGCACAGTTTGGTAACCCCTGGTCTACAGTTTGGTAACCCCTGGTCTACAGTTTGGTAACCCCTGGTCTACAGTTTGGTAACCCCTGGTCTACAGTTTGGGTAACCCCTGGTCTACAGTTTGGGTAACCCCTGGTCTACAGTTTGGTAACCCCTGGTCTACAGTTTGGTAACCCCTGGTCTACAGTTTGGGTAACCCCTGGTCTACAGTTTGGTAACCCCTGGTCTACAGTTTGGTAACCCTTGGTCTACAGTTTGGGTAATCCCTGGTCTACAGCTGGTGAAATAAATCTTCAAATAAATAAACAGTTTATTATGTTACGGTATAAAATACAAGCCGCTGATGTAAGAAAGAAGTTGATTTCATGAATAGATTATTTATAACCGTATGGACTATCCGGTCAACCCTATATAATCCTATACATCATTATCTTGTCGCTTGTAATTCACAAATCATTTCTAGGCACTTCGCCAGCAGGACGGTGACCCTAATTCTATCCAAGTGGAAGTCAGATTGTCAACCTGTTACATTTTACTTATTCCATCGTGGACCAATCTGTTTCAAACCATCAATCTCTTACTAGCTACACCTCTCCATTTTTTACACACACAATCGGCTACAATCCCTCACCATGCCACACCAACTCAATCTGTCCCCATAAGCTACACTCACTCCTTTCGTCATACACACAATCTGCTACAATACCTCACCATGCCACACCGAATCAATCTGTCGCCTTAAGCTACACTCACTTCATTTGCCTCACACACACATTACAATCTGCTACAATCCCTCACCATGCCACACCAACTCAATCTGTCGCCATAAGCTACTCTCTGTTCATCGTTCACACACACAATCTGCTACACAACCCCTCACCTTGCCACACTCACTCAATCTGACACCACAAGCTACACTCTCTTCATCTTTTACACACACAATCTGCTACAAGCCCTCACCTAAGCTACACTCTCACAAATACTATTCTCCCACCATCTGCTACACTCCTCTACACGCTGCTCTCCCCTAGAAGCCACGGTTCACAACCAGGACTAAACTACTGTTGATGTGCCCCCGGTCTGTTACTGCCCCTGGTAAAGTGCGGTATTTTTTGTATTACCCGCGGTATTAATGATGCTGGCATTTTTAATTTGTGCTGCACTCGTCAAGAGATTGGGGAGTATACTGCTGGTTTTATACACAGGTCCGTCATGTCAAGTACTAGAGATGTTTCACAGAGTTCTATCATGTCAAGCACTAGAGATGTTTCACCGAGTTCTGTTATGTCAAGCACTAGAGATGTTTCACCGAGTTCTGTCATGTCAAGTACTAGAGATGTTTCACAGAGTTCTGTTATGTCAAGCACTAGAGATGTTTCACCGAGTTCTGTTATGTCAAGCACTAGAGATGTTTCACCGAGTTCTGTCATGTCAAGTACTAGAGATGTTTCACCGAGTTCTGTCATGTCAAGTACTAGAGATGTTTCACCGAGTTCTGTCATGTCAAGTACTAGAGATGTTTCACCGAGTTCTGTCATGCCAAGTACTAAAGATGTTTCACCGAGTTCTGTTATGTCAAGTACTAGAGATGTTTCACCGAGTTCTGTTATGTCAAGCACTAGAGATGTTTCACCGAGTTCTGTTATGTCAAGTACTAGAGATGTTTCACCGATTTCTGTCATGTCAAGTACTAGAGATGTTTCACCGAGTTCTGTTATGCCAAGTACTAGAGATGTTTCACCGAGTTCTGTTATGCCAAGTACTAGAGATGTTTCACCGAGTTCTGTTATGCCAAGTACTAAAGATGTTTCACCGAGTTCTGTTATGTCAAGTACTAGAGATGTTTCACCGAGTTCTGTTATGCCAAGTACTAAAGATGTTTCACCGAGTTCTGTTATGCCAAGTACTAAAGATGTTTCACCGAGTTCTGTTATGTCAAGTACTAAAGATGTTTCACCGAGTTCTGTTATGTCAAGTACTAGAGCTGTTTCACGCTGGAATAAGTGGAATTTTTTTGTGTGATTTTTTATTTTTTTATTTTTTGTACTGATGAAGGCATTTGCCGATACTTCTACATCTGTATTCTATATAATCAAATATTGTTTTATTTACACAATTTGTTTGTGTCTAATAAATCTGAAATAAATAGCATTTATTTGTTGCTTGTTCTCGCACCCAAACATCAGCAGGTGTACTGGGTAGACTGCAAGAGAGGACAGAAACAGAGTAAAGTAGTTACTAGAGTAGCACTTAGCTGTGTGTGCAGTTATAGAAGTACCACTTGGCTGTTGGAGGAGTAGGACTTAGACGTGGGCTGAGAAGCACTTAGCGGTTGGAAAAAGCTGCAGTTAGATATGTAGTGAAACGCTCCCATTAGAAAAGTGAAGACAGGAGTGTGAAAACTATACCTCATCATGTATACACTAAGTGCCCAACCTCCATTTCGTGTCGTCTATATACACTAATGACCGAATAGTTAACCTAGTCATATATTCACGTCTAAATAAAACATCACCGACCCCGAGGTTTAATTCAGTATTAGCATTTCTTTTATTTGCTTAAGCTAAGATCTCATTGAGGCAATATTGGTTGGTGTCTATGTACACCCGTCTTTTCATTTGTCTCTGCGTCCCCACCTGACAAGGTCCAGCATTAAGAACTCGGCGAGGAAATATTTCTTGGTGTCTATGCACACACGTGTTTTCATTCGTGCTCTGGTGCTCACCTGACAAGGTCCAACATTTATTAGTTCCAAAGTGCCGTTCCATATACCACTTTTAATTAAGATGTTAATACCGCGATAAGAGCGTTATTTCCTTCATGTGTTCCCAGCGTTACTCAAGAACATACCGCACCGTGCTAGCCGTCCACGCGGTGCTAGAGACCCCGCATCGGGCTAGAAACCTTACAGCATGCTAGCAACCCCGCACGCGCTAGAAACCCCGGACCGTGCAAGCAACCGATCACCGTGATAGCAAGCCTTCACCGTCCTAGCAACCTCTCACCATGCTAACAACCCCTCACCATGCTCGCAAACCCCGCATCATGCTAGAAACCTTTTGCCGTGCTGGCAATTCCGCACCGGTCTAGCGACCCCGCTCCGGTCTAGCAACCCCGCACCGGGCTAGCAACCCCGCAGCGTGCTAGCAACCACGCACCGTGCTAGCAACCCCGCACCGTGCTAGCAACCCCGCAGCGTGCTAGCAGCCCCGCACCGTGCTAGCAACCCCGCACCGCGCTAGCAACCCCGCCCGGTGCTAGCAACCCCTTCCCGTGCGAGGATCCTGGAACGTCGAGCTTCCCAACATGAGAATTCCAGATGTATTAAAAGACGAGACAGCACTCCATGCCTTTGTCTGAATACAACAAGAGTCTAGTAGAGTGCCGGCCCTTGGGGGTGGGGCAGGACTTGGTGAATTCCTGTCAGGCATCTGTTGTAGTCCATTACCGCGGTGTAAGAATCACGTGATGGATGTAGCTGACGATCGTACTTGGTGTTTGTGCGGGTTAGTTGGGGGGGGGGGGGCAGTGAGTATAATGTCGGATGGGGTGAATAGCGTAAGATTATTGAAGATCTGTGTAAGATTATTGTAATACCAGATTAAGATTATTTTAATACTATTTTAAGATTATTTTAAGACTCGAATAAGATTATTGTAAGACTCGAATAAGATTATTGTAAGACTGGTGTAAGGTTATCGTAATATATGTTAAGATTGTAGTAAGAATGTTATAAGATTATTTTAGGACTATAGTAAGATTTATTTTGTAGAACTATTTAAGATTATTGTGATAATGCTGTAAGATTATTGTGAGAATATTGTAAGATTATTGTGAGAATATTGTAAGATTATTGTGAGACTATTGTAAGAATATTGTGAGAATATTGTAAGATTATTGTGAGAATATTGTAAGATTATTGTGAGAATAGTGTAAGATTATTGTGAGACTATTGTAAGAATATTGTGAGACTATTGTAAGATTATTGTGAGAATATTGTAAGATTATTGTGAGAATATTGTAAGATTATTGTGAGAATATCTTAAAGGTTTATTAACTTAAACATTTGGGTCAACCGCCACACATTTTTTTTTGGGGGGGGGGGCGGTATTGATGGATGTACATCTAGCAAAACCCAATAGGATTACATGGTTTTCACTGAACTATCTTAATCTTATGAATAGTCTTCGAAAGCTTCACTTCTTTTAAGAACTAATAAAATCCCTAGTTACGGTATCGCTGTCTTCGATTGCAGACCCGAAGAAAGTTCAAACACTTTTATAAACTTGTGGTATCCCTTTTGCCATCCATTTGTGTTCAGCGAAACACTGAATGGGAATCCTTGGACTTTCTTAAGTCACCCACTATATATTTTTTTAAAAAATAGTCATTTGGACTCTTGAAATTATCACTAGCCTTTTAATATAGAAACAAGTAACACCTTTAAGGCCCATGGTTCACTAAATCACTAAAGGATTAGGGTGGAACTGTTATTAAATAAATATTTAAAATAAAAGACAGTTCGGTAATAATGTGAAAGATTGTTAGTGAAAAGCTGTAAACGGGGCCGTATTTCCCATACGGCCACCCTAGGCCACGGCATATGGCCAACCTAGGCCACCGCATAAGCCAACCTAGGCAGCGGCATACGGCCAACCTAGGCAACGGCGTAGGGCGTAGACGTCGGGGGGGGGGGGGCGTATATACAGAGGAAATAACAACCAAATATTTACATTTTTTTACAAAGGGCGATATACAAAAAAAATGCTTTAGCAGTGTAGATTGCAATTAAAATATGATGTCGGATTAAATATTATAAAGATTGGATTAATTGATTATGTTAAAAAATAATAAATGTGGGTGGGGCTGTGTAGCGCAGAATTATGTTAGATCTTGGGCGCAGAAATGTGTAAATCCGGCACTGGCTGAAAAAAAGGCATCATGAGCAAAAATGCCTGCTTGAGACGCTGAATGACTGGTGTTATACGACCATTACTTAACACTAAATGACTGGTGTTATACGACCATTACTTAACACTAAATGACTGGTGTTATACGACCATTACTTAACACTAAATGACTGGTGTTATACGACCATTACTTAACACTAAATGACTGGTGTTATACGACCATTACTTAACACTAAATGACTGGTGTTATACGACCATTACTTAACACTAAATGACTGGTGTTATACGACCATTACTTAACACTAAATGACTGGTGTTATACGACCATTACTTAACACTAAATGACTGGTGTTATACGACCATTACTTAACACTAAATGACTGGTGTTATACGACCATTACTTAACACTAAATGACTGGTGTTATACGACCATTACTTAACACTAAATGACTGGTGTTATACGACCATTACTTAACACTAAATGACTGGTGTTATACGACCATTACTTAACACTAAATGACTGGTGTTATACGACCATTACTTAACACTAAATGACTGGTGTTATACGACCATTACTTAACACTAAATGACTGGTGTTATACGACCATTACTTAACACTAAATGACTGGTGTTATACGACCATTACTTAACACTAAATGACTGGTGTTATACGACCATTACTTAACACTAAATGACTGGTGTTATACGACCATTACTTAACACTAAATGACTGGTGTTATACGACCATTACTTAACGCCAAATGACTGGTGTTAGACCCCCATTACTTAACGCTCAATGACTGGTGTTCTGCCCCCATTACTTAACTTCAAAATGACTGGTGTGCTACAACCATTGCTTGACGTGAAACGGCTGTACCACCATTACTTAACGAGCACTTGGTAGCTTGCCGTCAGAGGTTAACTTCACAAGGGGCGTCTCAACACTAAACGCCAGTTACAGTTTAGAAACTAAACATCCGAAATGCTCACGTGCCACAGTCACTGACAGGGGTGGACTGGGCCGCTGGGACACCGGGAAGATTCCCGGATGGCTGCTAGGACCGGTGATGTAATAAAAATAAAAGTCATGAAGATAGGGCCACTTGTTTTTTTTTTTCCCGGGCCGCTTTGATTTTTTCCCGGGCCGCTTGAACTCCCCAGTCCACCCCTGGTCACTGAGATGCGTTAGACTGACTATATTCTCTGCATTGTTCATGTTTGTTTTTTTTCTCAGCTGTTTGTTTCCAATACTTTTATTTATCTTTTTAATTTATTTTTTAAATTTTTATTTATTTCTATTATTTTTAATTTAATTTTTATATTTTTTTTAAATTTATTTGTATATTTTAATTCTTAAAAAAATATTTTTATCAATTTTTATGCATTTTTATTTATGTTTAACATTATTTTTTTATTTTTATTATTTTTATTTATACTCCAATAAGATTTAATTTCCAATACTTTAACCAACTCCTGCTCAACATTTAAAATTTAAATCAAATATTTCTTTAGAGCACAAAAGTCTGTCCACGATTGAGGCAAATCTTTTAATCAGACCATGATCGTTTCATTATGTATTCCAATTAATTTGGTCTCCCTAGAAGGACTGTCAGATGTTGCAGTAAATAATTGATCACATGAAGTGCTTCAGAAAGAGTTCCTTGCTGAGGTTTAAAAAAAAAATCTGTTCAGCAATAATTGGAAGCTAAAATCCACATATTCGTGCTTCATTTAATGGGTTGGTTTTTAAGGCAGCTGATATTAGCAACGAGATCTTTTTGAAATGTCAATGAGTCTGTTTTTAGAAAGACCTTTGTAAGGTTGTTGCATTTCAGTTTAGCTCCTTGTGAGATCAAAGCAAAGTGGATTTTCTGGCCATGTTTGATACCAGGGGTGCCCAACCCACGGCACGTAGACCGCATGCGGCCCGCCATGATGTGAGATATATATTTTGGTTTATTACAAATAAACGTATTCCTTCTTCATTCAGTTTCGCTCTTGAGTATGTTTCTGTTTTTTGCATGTGCCCCATAAGACTACTACTTTGAGTAGACCAACTTTCTTCCATATGCCCAATAAGCCTACTGCTTTAGACAGGCCAACTGTTTTGCATGCACCCAATCAGACCGCTACTTTGAACAGAACAACTTTCTTCCATGGTCCCCAGAGCGGAATGCGTATGTGTATCAGCTTGCCTTAGAACAAAGAACACGGGAACCGCTGAGCCGTAACTGAGACGATTTGACATACTAAACAAATGACTGCCATACCGACTGCCATACTGACTGCCATACTGACTGCCATACTGACTGCCATACTGACTGCCATACTGACTGCGATACTGACTGCCATACTGATCACCATACTGACAGCCATACTGATCGCCATGCTGATGTTCAAGTCTCACCAGTGAGACACTGATAAGGACACGCGCAGTGAGAGACAACAGGCAGCTGACAGCCCACCAATGGACGTGGGCTTTTTGGTATACCCAGTACACTATATAGTATGCATGTCCAGAAATGGGCTTTTCATAGTCATCTGCAAATGACAGGCTACCAAATTGGAACAAGCCTAAATAGACCCAAAAAAACAAAAAAAAAAAAAAACAAACAAAAAAAANTTCCATCAACTACTGCATCACCTATTTAAATCACTTATTGGATTACGTCATAAGTGTCTTTGAAATGTCCCCCCCACCCCGCTTTAAAGCCAAGGAATGTCGTTTACGTAATGAAATAATGCATCGACTCCTTCAGGTGGGATGGTGGTTGGCAAGGGGGGGGGGGGTCATTAGGAAATCTCCTTCTGCGACTTCCCGCCACGTCACGACCAACGCCTGTCATGATATATTTAGCCCAAGTCAATGAAATGATCTCATGCACAATGCAAGTCTGCCACTGTCCCGTCCTGGAGGTGTTCACACGGAGCTACAATCGCGGTTCATCTCGTTGGGGTGAAGTCTTAGATTGAGACAGGAAACCAAGTGGTTTAATTAGACAGTAGATTAACATTTCATGGGATGGTCCAGAATTTCTCTTCAAAAAAAAAATAAAAAAAAATTACGTTCACTCTCTATAGATTTTGTTGTTGATATTTTCTGAAATAGAATACCGGGTGTTTTAACGTTTTTTAAAAGAAAAAAAAACAACAACATTAGACCTGAAATTAAATAAAGATCGTTGATTAAATAACCATTGGTAATTATTGCTGTTTTAACCGTGGGCAAAGCCATTCACCCGGAACCCTTGCATCTGTAAAGCACGAATGGCTCCTACCCGGTGAGTTCATTTGTTAAACACAACACTGCTGAAAAGTATTGCACCAGCACACGGGGTCATATTTGCATCAAATGCCGTTCGAATGTAACAAAGTCTTACGGTCCTGTACATTAAGACTATAATAGATAACCGTCTTTCACGTGCTCTTGTTTGGTTAAGTACGGCAGGTGGTGTTGTTTTTGAAACCATCAGGACGCATTAATCTTCCTTTAGAAACTTCAAAGACTTATGAAACGGAATGGAGAAAAAAAAAACAAAAAAAAAACAAAGGAAATATTATCACATATATTATTTTTGTTCAGTTCTTTAAAAAAAAAAATTCTAAAAATATCCCAGGGCTGCTTTAGTCAGCTTCTATGACGTATATTTAACTAGATCTGACAAAAATATAGTTACTATACATCTAAAAAGTTGACAAGAGATTATGGTCCAAATTCACTCAAAATCTTCAACGTTATGTCTCCTAATATAATGGTATGATGTTGTGTTATGTCTATTAATACAACTGTATATTACTTGGTATTACATCTTACTTTTCACAGTAATAATACGTCAATTCGTATAGTTCATGTTATCTTGGTTTGGAAAAACCCAATTCCACCAAAAACATTCAAACGGTGAATCCCTAACTTTGTAAGCATACTTTCTATGTCTTGTTATTTCTTCATTAGTCTGCTAAGGAAGACTCTTAGCCGAAACATTCTTATTCTACTGTACTGTCTTTCTGTTTCTTGTTATTTCTTCATTAGTCTGCTAAGGAAGACTCTCAGCCGAAACATTCTTATTCTACTGTACTGTCTTTCTGTTTCTTGTTATTTCTTCATTAGTCTGCTAAGGAAGACTCTTAGCCGAAACATTCTTATTCTACTGTACTGTCTTTCTGTTTCAAGCGTCCACATACCTTGCTCTTCTATACTTTTGGGCCGGGACTCAAAATGATCGGTTAATATTGGACCACGACTCCTAACATTATTGTATGATATTGGGCTGTGTTTAGGCAACTGAGATTCCCTGGAGAATGTCTTAGCGAGAGTTCTCACCATGCCGAGAGCACATTCGTGTTATCCCTTCAGGTAATCATTGGCTTTGTTCGTCAGCAGACGATCCACAGTCATTACAAAAGGTGTTTATCTTTTAGTTTAGTTTTAGACTCGGCGACCCTTAGATGTCCAAGTCAGGTGAGTTTTTCTCCTTCTTTTAGGTGAGCATTCAAGTGTAAGAACATGTTACAATGCCCAAATCACCAGCCACAATTGATTATTTCATCAATTATGACACCCGACCCAACTGTGTGACGTTGTCATCTCTGTTCTGAAACGCCAGGAAATCATTTTTATTTTTCTAACAATCCTGACTCAAAGAAACTTAAAAAAAAAAAATAATAAAAAAATAACTAGCCGGAACCTTGTTCATACGGGAACCTCCTAGTCTCCACCAACAATTCACTAGAGAAACAATCGTGGGCCTCCACCACTAGTGAGCTTCACTCGAAGGAGAAGTGATCCTCGTGTATGTCAAGTAAACACACGAGTTATTTCCCTCACACAATTATTTCCCTTTACCCCACTTGGGCAAAGGGTTTGGGGGGTTTGGGGGGGGGGGAAGGGGGAGTTCCGAGTACGTGGCATTCACCTTTTCCATTGTCGCATTCTTTACAGAAATGGTTGCCTCCTCGGGTGATTCCATGTTCACTGGTTCACTGCCTCGCTTTCTTGCCACGTCATTAAAAACCAACAACAGGAAATGGAAAGCTTACGGCGTCAAAAGGGGAGCACACTGCTCCAAACGGAGATCTCACTGCTCCAAACAAGGATATCTCACTGCTCCAAACGGAGATCTCACTGCTCCAAACGGAGATCTCACTGCTCCAAACGGAGATCTCACTGCTCCAAACGGAGATCTCACTGCTCCAAACGGAGATCTCACTGCTCCAAACAAGGATATCTCACTGCTCCAAACAAGGATATCTCACTGCTCCTAAAGGATAGATCACTGCTCCAAACGGAGATCTCACTGCTCCAAACAAGGATATCTCACTGCTCCTAAAGGATAGATCACTGCTCAAAAAGGAGAGCTCACTGCTCCAGAAGGAGAGATCACTACTCAAAGTTCTGATTTATTAATCATGTTGATTCCTTCTTGCTGTGCCAGCGCCCATAATAATGCACACTATACTACGGCATGATATGATGTACACATTGCTAGGTCATGATATGATGTACACATTACTAGGTCATGATATGATGTACGCTACACTATGTCATGATTCGACGACATTTTAGTCTTAAACTTTAACCTTTATTTAGTCCTTTAACCCAATAGAGCTTTTGTGCGATAATAAATCTTGAAGGAATCTTTTTGCTGACATCACAGAAACTCTTAAATCCTTTATAACTATAACTTAGGCTCAGCTCACACGAACAAATTCGCGTCAAATTTTCGTTCGTACATTTCACGCGATTTTTGTAGGAAGCCTTGTCACAACTTTCAAATTACTATTTGATCAAATTCCCAGTTTTGTCCAAAAAAAAACAACAAAAAAGAAACAAAAAAAACAAAACAAAACAACAACAAAAAGAAATCACACACAAAATATTGCGTTCATATAAATATTTGACATATTTTGAAGCTAATTTCAAAGGAATTTGATCTTGTGAACTGACTCTTAATGTCATCTTAGTCGAAAGTATTGACTGACACTTAATGTCATCTTAGTCTAACGTGTTGACTGAAGCTTAATGTCATCTTAGTCTAACGTGTTGACTGATGCTTAATGTCATCTTAGTCTAACGTGTTGACTGATGCTTAATGGTAATGTCATCTTAGTCTAACGTATTGACTGATGCTTAATGTCATCTTAGTCTAACGTATTGACTGATGCTTAATGTTAATGTCATCTTAGTTTAACGTATTGACTGATACTTAATGTTAATGTCATCTTAGTTTAACGTATTGACTGATGCTTAATGGTAATGTCATCTTAGTCTAACGTATTGACTGATGCTTAATGTTAATGTCATCTTAGTTTAACGTATTGACTGATGCTTAATGGTAATTTCATCTTAGTCTAACGTATTGACTGATGCTTAATGTTAATGTCATCTTAGTCTAACGTATTGACTGATGCTTAATGTTAATGTCATCTTAGTCTAACGTATTGACTGATGCTTAATGTTAATGTCATCTTAGTTTAACGTATTGACTGATGGTTAATGTTAATGTCACTTTAGTCTAACGTATTGACTGATGCTTAATGTTAATGTCATCTTAGTTTAACGTATTGACTGATGATTAATGTTAATGTCATCTTAGTCTAACGTATTGACTGATGCTTAATGTCATCTTAGTCTAACGTGTTGACTGATGCTTAATGTCATCTTAGTATAACGTGTTGATTGATGCTTAATGTCATCTTAGTCTAACGTGTTTACTGATGCTTAATTTCATCTTAGTTTAACGTATTGACTGACGCTTAATGTTAAGTCATCTTAGTCTAACGTAATGACTGATGCTTAATGTTAATGTCATCCTAGTCTAACGTATTGACTGATGCTTAATGTCATCTTAGTCTAACGTATTGACTGATGCTTAATGTTAATGTCATCTTAGTTTAACGTATTGACTGATGGTTAATGTTAATGTCATCTTAGTCTAACGTATTGACTGATGCTTAATGTTAATGTCATCTTAGTTTAACGTATTGACTGATGATTAATGTTAATGTCATCTTAGTCTAACGTATTGACTGATGCTTAATGTCATCTTAGTCTAACGTGTTGACTGATGCTTAATGTCATCTTAGTATAACGTGTTGATTGATGCTTAATGTCATCTTAGTCTAACGTGTTTACTGATACTTAATGTCATCTTAGTCTAACGTGTTGACTGATGCTTAATGTTAATGTCATCTTAGTCTAACGTGTTGACTGATGCTTAATGTTAATGTCATCTTAGTTTAACGTATTGACTGATGCTTAATGGTAATGTCATCTTAGTTTAACGTATTGACTGATGCTTAATGTCATCTTAGTCTAACGTGTTGACTGATGCTTAATGTCATCTTAGTCTAACGTGTTGACTGATGCTTAATCTTAATGTCATCTTAGTCTAACGTATTGACTGATGCTTAATGTTAATGTCATCTTAGTCTAACGTATTGACTGATGCTTAATGTTAATGTCATCTTAGTCTAACGTATTGACTGATGCTTAATGTCATCTTAGTCAAACGTATTGACTGACTCTTAATGTCATCTTAGTTAAACATATTAACTTATTAACTGACGCTTAACATCATCTTAGTCAAACATATTGACTGACGCTTAATATCATCTTAGTCAAACATATTGACGTAAAAAGATCAAATAGCGATACAGGTCAAACTCAAATATCCGGATAATGGTTATCCGTACCTTCGGTTTTCCGGACTCGTCAAAATGAGAAGGAAGCGTGACCAGAACTACGATGGTGTATACGGAAGCGTCATCGGAAGCGTCATCGGAAGCGTCATCGGAAGCGTCATCGAATGGCATTTTTTTTTTTTTTGTCCAAATTATCACGGCGCGAATTGTTAATTAAACAGGATTCCACTTCTTCAACTGAAAGCCATCATTATTTTTTTAAGATTATGTATCATAATCAATGTCTATTTAACCGTGGTTCTCTTGATGCTTCTTGAATAAGGATTACACATCGTCACATTTAGCAAGGCTAATCTGGTCCCGCATCTATAATTGCAAACACTAGAGTGTGTGCCAAGCAGTGGATCGATACGAGACGGCTAGGCGCACTGGCAGAAGCTCAGTGCACTCTGCTAGACTTTAGTGCATGCGGGCATTTGGAAGAACCGTCTGTTGAGTCAATGCATTCAGCTCATCTGCTTCGGCGGTAAACGGGGTTTGTGTTGCAATGGTGTTGCGTAAAGGGTATGTGTTGCTGTGTGTCAGTGGTACAGCTATGAAGGTACATGTCATGTGTGTCTGTTGTACTGCGATGATGGTACGTGTTATCTGTGTCGGTTGTACTGCGATGATGGTACGTGTAATCTGTGTCGGTTGTACTGCGATGATGGTACGTGTTATGTGTGTCGGTTGTACTGCGATGATGGTACGTGTTATCTGTGTCGGTTGTACTGCGATGATGGTACGTGTTATCTGTGTCGGTTGTACTGCGATGATGGTACGTGTTATCTGTGTCGGTTGTACTGCGATGATGGTACGTGTTATCTGTGTCGGTTGTACTGCGATGATGGTACGTGTTATCTGTGTCGGTTGTACTGCGATGATGGTACGTGTTATCTGTGTCGGTTGTACTGCGATGATGGTACGTGTTATCTGTGTCGGTTGTACTGCGATGATGGTACGTGTTATCTGTGTCAGTTGTACTGCGATGATGGTACGTGTTATGTGTGTCGGTCGTACGCCGTTGGTTAAACAAAGCGTTTGTATGGGATACGCTCACAAATGAAAACAACATATTTTCGGAGAGAAAAGAGCATAATGGGTTGGTGCATATCATTTCCGCTTTCATCTCATCTGTGGTTGTCATGGTTTGGCTGAGTTAACATGGATCAGATGACATCCCCGTGAACAGAGAGGGAAAAACATTTTCAAAATGGAAGTATAAAGTTTATTTTAAAAACTACATTATTGGGTCTGTTTTAATTAACCCTAATTAACTTACTGGAATCGAGTTTAGAAACAGCAAACATGATTTTGGGACCAACCCAATTTGGTAAAAGTAGGCGGCAACCACGGGCAAGCTACTCTGTTTTACACAAATTTGAACGCAGCCCATCAAATAAAGCTTTGGGATCTCATTTGAAAAATAAAATATTAAGTCTTGCACACCGATCCGCAACGAGAAGCGCACCAATCCGCACCGAGAAGCACACATTTGTTTTGAACACTGTGAACAATCTGAACCTTATCATCGCGTCTAACCCTCTAAAGATGCCTTAAACTACGTAGATCGACATAAATAGTATCAAAATCGTCAACGCAAGGAAAAACAAACAAACATTAGTTGTCGGTGCGGCAATGGAAAACCATTGGATACTATTTATAGCGTTTTCAAACTTGCTGGTAGGTGCGAAATGCGAATGTGCGTTGTCGAACTGGACTCTAAGCATGAGACGACAAGGCTACTCCGACTGCAAGCAAGGTAAAAACTACTCTTACATACAGGGCATCGCCCGAGGAGAAAGGGCCAGTGACAGCAAAGACGGCCTCGAGCTCATCAGATACGCCCAGTGCTGCCCCGCCCCGCTGATGTGGCGGGAGGAGAAAACGGTCACGGTCAGCGGGGACTGGAAGTCGAACCTGGACAGAGACCATCATTGGGCGCTCTGCCCGGACGGGTACTTCCTCCAAGGGCTGTACAGGAGCGCGTCCTCCTCGGGCCGATTGAGCAACCTGGACGCCGGCCGATGTGCCAAGCCGGCCGGGCACCCCACGTACTACGGCCCGTGCTACGAGGAGAACACCAACTGCTGCTTCGACGCCGCCGGTCTCTGCAAGTGCAGGCGCTACTACTTCCTGATCGGCATCTACCGGGGCGACTGCGACAGGCTCCACTGCCTGGACAAGCTGAAGTGCTGCATGATGAGCGAGAACCACGAGCTGACGTATTAGGACGGGGACCCGTCCACACATCAAGCCTGTGGTGCCGATACCCTCAACGAGATGCCGCAACTGCGCTGTGTGATTGTTCCGATAAGTTAACAAGTGAAGCTGAACTAACACAACTGCTCTTGAATACCTGACAGTTTGTACGTCTGCCGGAGAAATCTTCTAACGATCTAAATTGGGAGGAACTTATTCTTTGTGGTTAAAAGGGTTTTCATTGACGGATTTATGTATATATTTTTGAAATTATCTTTTTTAGGGCACAGCAGGCAGTAAGAGTAAAGTTGTTCGTTTCGAGCTTGTCAACGCCATTTTTCTATAACTACTACGCTTAGAAATTTGAATCTGTTTTAACGAATACTTTACAACAAATAACTACGTGTAGAGTCGGGTGTAAAAACCACTATAGTATCATTCCCCCCCCCCCCCCCCCCCAATAAATTCATGTGCATTTAATTCAATAGATTGAAGCTTCAATTCTTTAGAACTAAATTACTTTAACACTGTTTAATGATGTTGTTGTTTTTAAATTTAATTTTTACATTGCTTCCAACAATGGAGACTTACTGTATAGAGCGATACGCTGGCAGAATACTACAGGACAATACAATTACAATTCTGCAGTGTATTTATTCTATAACTATAGAAAGGGTTTGCATTAATTGTTAAGAAAATTTAATTACCAATGGCTATTCCACTTTTTTTCAAACATTATTAGGTAAGTTAGAAATCACCTGCACACTCTAGCAATAACTTGAATTTGAGATGAGTGGAAGTGTGTAATGTTGGATGAGTGGAAGTGTATAATGTAGTATGAGTGGAAGTGTATAATGTTGGATGAGTGGAAGTGTATAATGTTGGATGAGTGAAAGTGTATAAATGGTGTTTTAGTGGAAATGTATAATTTTAGATCAGTGCAAGTGAATAATTTTTGCTAGAGTTAGGGTAACAAAGGGTCACAAGAGCATTTTCTATTATAGAAGTTAAACAAAGGGCCTCAAACTAGAACATACATCCCTTTCGCCTCGATTGTTCATTAACTTGCTTTGAAAAGAGTTTATTTAAAACGATTATGATCTTTTTTTTATATCGCCCCCGGGTGCGTTGATACATTTGTACGAGAACCTCTGAGCAGATTTGGGGAACTTTGTTGCTCCAAGAATCTCCGCCTCTGGCATCGGCAAACTTCCACGGTGAGTTAATTTTTGTAACAGCGAAACCACCGATCTCAAAACGTGACTGGAAATGTAACAAATGATGTTACGATAGTTATGGAGATAGCAAGGAAGAGTTAAGATGATAGGTTTGTGTCTCTCCTCCCCCCCCCCACCCCCATACCCCCCTTTCCCCTGCGACAAGTGGCATGTCGTCCGTGTCTCGTCCAATCACGGTTCTAGTGGAAGTCAAGAGGGGGGCTATCACATCAGCCCCGGGTACATCATAAACTGTATACGAAGGGAGGGTGTGTGTGTGTGGGGGGGGGGGAGTTCATAAAGTTAACATCTGTCGGAGCCGGCTTATCTACCGTCTTACCTCCCTTAAAGGAGCTATCCGTCAGTTTGTCAGACACCACCCCCCCCCCCCCGAACCTCCCTCCCACACACTTTGAGTTAATGTCACCAAAACACAGGCTTTCCAAGCAACACGCGACATGAAGCTCGTGGGGTGGGGGGTGGGAGGAGGGGTAGCCTGATGCTCAGAAATAAACAAACAAAACCAAAGGTTCACCAATTTATGTTGGTCAGTCTAGATCAGTGGTTCTCAAGCTTCCTAATGCGGCGATCATTTGATACAGTTCTTCATGTTGTGGTGACCCCCAACCATAAAATTATTTTCGTCGCTACTTCATAAATATGGGTTTTCCTATTGTCTTAGGCGATTCCCATGTAAAGGTCGTTCGATCCCCCCCCCCCAAGTGGTCGCGACCCACAGGTTGAGAACCCTGGTCTAGATAAAGTTGAAACTAGTGGCGAATAGAATAAGATACTTTACATGGTACAGAGAATATGGCGTGTTACAGAGAAGATGGCGAAAGAAAAAAAAAAAACTCAATTTATTTTCAGAACCTTTCTAAGTTAGTACCAGTAGCTTGATTAGGATGGCCGTAAGCCCTCTAATGTTCCTCTACACAAGATGGCCGTAAGCCTTCTAATGATCCTCTGCACAAAAAGCTCCATAACTCAACAACTGCTCAGCCAAGAATGCCCTTACTGGCATGTCATTAACCCACTATGTCCCAATCTCCATATGTAACAATCAGTAGATAAAAGTTGAGCTGGGATGAACCCCACCTACTTGCGGGCGCGCGCATATGCAACTGTCAGTCAACCTTTGCCGTCAGCCCACACTTAACATTACCTTGATAGCCTGCAGGGAATTCACTTATTTAGCAGGGACTTCTGACGTCAAGTTCCCTTCAACCCTCGGGAAGACATGGATGCTGTCCAAATGTCTTAAATGACAGTAGATCTCCGAGAACTGCACCAGACGAAGTCATATGACACCAGACTCCAGGGGCGAGCATCAGCACATGAAACAATCATATGACAGCGACGCCACAGCAGATCACCATATGATGTATCACATGACGATGTACGCGCCACACTTGAGAGGTCCAATTGACAAAATGTGGCGTTCGGCTGAAGGGTGGTCGTGAGATTAGCTATTAATTATAAACCTGTACGTGCCAATTTCCATCTCTTCCACAGAAACATACTACCCCCACCATCCCGCGAACCTGCAGCCAAAACATGTATACCCTCCACAAGGCAGCCTTGTTGTTGTACCCCTGGACATTGATGCTCCAACGTTGACTGAGTGGTTCCTGTCGTTCAAGCTATGCAATCACCGCCCGAATTGCATTTTATAGGTTATTTTTAATTGATCCGATTTTAAACACGTCAGGCCGTGTGTTAAAACAAGATAGAAATCACGTGTGCTCTCTCCAGCCCCTTTACCCCCTTCCACCCCCTTCCACTTTTTTTTTTTAATCTCTCGGCTCCGGCTAAACGCCTGCGCAAGATAAACAGCTTGTTTAAATTTAATTTCGCGTTAACCATCGTTGTTATTAAACGCTGTTTTTTGGTTGGTTTCCTTCCCTTCTCCTTTCTCTTGGTACACACTATCAGTTCATTCATTGCGTAAACTTTTCCAATCCAACAAGCGGTTAACTGAGATCTTGCAGTTAGTCGAGATGTTTATAAGAATGACGCGGGAGAAGCAATGTGTTACGTAATTGAGTGTACGTTCCTGGAAGTCGACCGACAGCCTATGGCAGGGGGGGGTAGGGATGGGGGGTAGGGATGGGGGGGAGGGGTGTGGGGGGTAATGTGTTACGTAATTGAGTGTACGTTCCTGGAAGTCGACCGACAGCCTAGGGCAGGGGGGGGTAGGGATGGGGGGTAGGGATGGGGGGGAGGGATGTGGGGGGGGGGGGAAGGGGTGGCAGCGCCATCTTTGTGCCGAGCGTAGCCTCGAATCTTGTTAGAAGGCACATGTCTAAACAAAGAGGGAAATTCTCAGTCAACAAACGGCCCCCGTGCGTCAACAAAATGAAATAAGGTTTCACCGCCACCGGACCATCCGCACGTGACTAGTTTATCCTTGTACAAGAACCTGGCTCCGTAGAGACACCCCTACGTAAATTGATCCGTTTGTGCACGCACCTTTTATATTTTATTGATATTTTACGTAGATTATATCGGTATTTAAAAAAATTTTTTTGTGTGTGGTGCATGTGTGAACTTTGCTGTAGCGCGCGCGTTACATTTAATACGGTTGATACGGAACTTGGTCTTCCTTGACAAGAAACCTTTTATAGTTGAGGCTATAGGTCTCAAGCTGAACATATTTACTTGACAATGTCGTCATAAGTGCTCGGTTTCAAGTATGGTGCACACAGCGTTGTAACGTCACTGTGACGTCACGAAATGTCTATGTGGCGCACGCGTCACCTTAACGTCACTGTGACGTCACGAGTGTCTGTGTGGCGCACGCGTCACCTTAACGTCGCTGTGACGTCACGAGTGTCTGTGTGGCGCACGCGTCGCCTTAACGTCGCTGTGACGTCACGAGTGTCTAATGTGGCACACACACACACACACATCACCATCACGTGACTGTGACCTAACAGTTTTCGTCCTTGGTTCGCCCGACACCAGTGGCTTACAGATTGTACACGACAAGGGTTCCCTGGTGTTTACAGGAGATTTGGAAGATTTCATCCAATGACCTCCAAACTGTGCCGATAGGTCATTCCAATACGCTACTGGGAACGTTTAATTGGGTCAACGTTTCTATTTAAAGGTTCCCCTTACTCTGCTGCTGCCGTCTTAAATAGAGCAAGGGTTCTCAATCTGCAGCAGTGTAACTGGGTCACGTATAGGTAAGAATACTGTTATGATAGTTCGAATCAATCACAAGTCACAAGATGCTTACGTCAGAGAATCATAAGTGAAATGGGATGAATGTTGTCAAAGGATCGATTTCATAACTGTTTGATTTAAAGTAGGATACGAAGGGAGCAGACACAGTTAAACAGATATTGTTCTTGTGATACTGAGATATGATATAATTAATAGTTTTAAAGTGCTACTGAGATAAGATATAATTGATATTATTCTAGTGACACTGAGATATGATAGAATTGATACACTATTCTTGTCATACTGATATATGATTGATTGATATTATTCTAGTGATTCTGAGATATGATTGATTGACATTATTCTTGCGGTACTGATATATGATTGAACTGATATTAATCTGGTGATAACGATATATCATGATTGAATTATCGCGACATTCAATTAAAATTCTCCATTTTTAAGGGCGTTCGCTACAACGAGAGCAATGTGCCATATGGAAGATGAACCTAAGAGAATTACCAGCGTGACTTCAACACCACCACCCCCCCCCCCGAACACACTCTTTTAGACACTTAACGATTCCAACTCATTTAAACACTTAACAATTCCCACGCATTTAGAAATTTAACAATTCCATCTCATTTAGGCTCTCGCAGCCAGAGAGAGAGAGAGAGACAGAGAGCAAGAAAGAGAGAGAGACAGAGAGCAAGAAAGAGAGAGAGAGTTAGAGAAAGAGAGAGAGAGAGTTAGAGAAAGAGAGAGAGAGAGTTAGAGAGAGAGAGAGAGAGCAAGAAAGAGAGAGAGACAGAGCAAGAAAGAGAGAGAGAGAGATAGAGAGAGAGAGAGAGAGAGAGAGAGAGAGAGAGAGAGAGAGAGAGAAAAAGAGAGAGAGAGAGAGAGAGAGAGAGAGAGAGAGAGAGAGAGAGAGAGAGAGAGAGAGAGA
>CAXITT010000138.1:1270181-1291733 GCA_964033795.1 Lymnaea stagnalis | reverse complement strand
CCCCCCCCCCCCCATCTGTTTCTCAGTTGCTCATTTTTTTCGTGAGCTAGTTGTTTCTTTATTTCCCCACTCATTATCATCGTTGCTTATCTATATTATCCCCTCATTGTGGTGACACTCCACCTTTAATATCTAACGTGTTGTTGCAAGACGCAGATTTATAGAATGTGTTTACATGTCCTATCACCGTGCCCGCCATGTCTTGATGACGACACCTTCAGAAACAAGTTATTTTCATGTTCGTTCCCGCAGACAAATCATTATAATAAGCAAAAAATTAAAAAAAAAAAAAAAAAAAAAAAAAAACTGATAAGAAATAAACCAGCACGCCAGGCATCACTGCATTAATTGTCTCCATATTTGAACCAGTGACATAATGAACATTAGTCTGAGATCAGTCATGCGTAACTAAGACGTGTGAATACAACGGCAACCCGTGACGTGTGGATGGCACCGTCTTGTACGTGCCTACACCCCATGGTGTCTTTGTCCGGGAAAAACCCCCACAAAAACTCAAACAGTTACAATCAGAACCGCTTGACAAGAGGGTCCAGACAATCCGTGATTTATCAGATTAACAACCACAATATATGTTTTGATTGATACTTGATTCGCGTAGGGGGAACACTAGCACGTCATTGGAGTGTGGCCTCGAGATGTTCGCTGGAAGTCGAGCGTATCCGTACGAATGTGTTTACCATGATTGACTGGCCAACGCACGAGCCTGTCAGAGCACGTCCAACATACGGAGACCGGCGCCTAAGTCAGAAGAATGGGACAGATATGTCAAGTAGTGTGGACGGCCAGATTGAGGTGAGACAAAGGACTTTTGGGCCAGAAATTACCCAGTGTTGGTGGAACCGTGAAATGGCTCAAATACACTTGTGTAAACCAGTCCTGACGGGTGGTGTCTTTGTGGTGTCTTTGTGGTGTCTTTGTGGTGTCTTTGTAATGTCTTTGTGGTGTCTTTGTGGTGTCTTTGTGGTTGTTTGTGAGCGTTTATGTTTGTGGATTGGGGAATAGAGGGGAGAATGGAACAACAAAAAATCAAAGCATTGTTTTCAATATTACGAGTATTTGCAATCTGTTTCTCCCTCTTTCCTTCCGATCCGTTTCTCTGTCTTTCTCTCCAGTCTGTTACTCCATCTTTCCCTCCAATCTGTTTCAAAGTAGTGCTTTCAATATGACGGGTATTTGTAGTCAAGATCGATTCACTCCACTCAGTTACTGAGATGAATTGTACGTTTCAAACAAATGAACACATCTTTGGCACATTTATGTCATTACCCGTTGACATCTCTGGACATCATCCCTTCTTGAATCTGCGGACGTCGTTCACTTCTAGACATCTGTTGACGTCATTCACTTCTAGACATCTGTTGACGTCATTCACTTCTAGACATCTGTGGACGTCATTCACTTCTATTCATCTGTTGACGTCATTCACTTCCAGACGTCTGTTGACGTCATTCACTTCCAGACGTCTGTTGACGTCATCACTTCGAGACATTTGTTGAAGTCATTCACTTCGACACATTTGTTGACGTCACAATAATGTATTTGCGTCCGTGTATAGATCACATCACATATCTTTATTGAGGTCACCTGAATGGTCCACATTGTGTGTCTACGTGTCTGTCCGAGGATCAGATATCACCATTGTACGCCTCGCTTCCAAGAAGCAGACGCGAAAGAAACCCTTGTGGCCTTATGTGGACACACCTCCTGCCTACGACCAACAAGATTGAGACCGCTGCACATGTCATGGTTCATTGAACGTGTTGCCATGTCATGGTTCAGTGAACGTGAACGAGCTAACGGTATTCTTTATTGTCAACATGTATGGCATGCAGCTCGGGTGTTAAATCAAGTCAGAATCACAGATTGCTAGACCGTGTCAGAGTTATATTGCCAGAACATGTCAGAGTTATATTGCCAGAACATGTCAGAGTCACAGGTTGCTTGAAAATGTCAGAGTCACCGGTTGCTTGGACAGGCCAGAGTCACAGATTGCTTGAGCATGGCGGAGTCACATATTGCTGAAACATGTCACAGCCACGGATTTCTTGGACATGTCAAAGTCACAGATTGCTTGGACATGTCAGAGTCACAGATTGCTTGGACATGTCAGAGTCAAAGATTGCTTGGACATGTCAGAGTCACAGATTGCTAGATCATGTCAGAGTCACAGGTTGCTAGATCATGTCAGAGTCACAGGTTGCTAGATCATGTCAGAGTCACAGATTGCTTGGACATGACAGAGTCACAGATTGCTAGATAATGTCAGAGTCACAGGTTGCTAGAACAGTCAGAGTCACAGGTTGCATGAACGCACAACTAAATTTTGACTTGAGTTATAAGGCTACAAGCTACGTGTACCTGACCGCCGACCATTATATATGGTCTGATCAGGGTGCCACCTGTACTGAACAACGGTGCACACGTTCAATGATCACATTACATTTTAACACTATACATTCCATTACCTTCCATTACCTTCCATTACTTTCCATTACCTTCCATTACTTTCCATTACCGTCCATTACGTTCCACTGTTCTCAAAACACTACATCATGAAAACGTTTTATTTTCTTTCGTAACGAAAACCAGTTTCATTTTTGTCAACGAGCCGCACCACAACACATAGGGAATCCCCGCTGTTCACGTCTGCGATGTCCTAACAATATCATTTCAAGATTTTTCTTAACAAGTAAGAACCGATTTTCTTAAAATACAAACACTAGAAATGAAATTGTAATTAAATAATAATAATAATAATAATAATAAATATGAACAGATGTTGAACAGATGTCTCAATCTTGATGTGATTGCTTCCGAGATGTTTAATTGAAGGTCACCGCTTACTAATATTTCACTAACCAGTAGCATTTTATTTTAAGTTTAAGTGAGCTGATCATGCGAGGCAAAGGGATTTCATGGCATACTTGGAGCCTGTGCGAGAAAGTAAAACAATCCCAGATTTCGGGCCACGGTAAAGTAACAATGTCAGAGATTTGCTGTGGAGATTACATCGCCGCATTACCCACCAGGGGTGTGGGGGGGAGGAGGGGGGAGGGGCGGGGGTAAAGGAAGAAACACAGTTTGTAAAAAAAAAACAAAAAAAAAAAACAAAAAAAAAAAAATAAAAAAAAAAAATGGGGGGGGGGGGGGAGAGGGGGGGGGGGGGGGGGGAAAAGGAAAAAACAAAATTTTTAAAAAAAAAAAAAAAAAAAAAAAACAAAAAAAAAAAAATAAAAAATAAAAATCCCAACACCCCGTTAATGTGAGCCTGAGAAGACGTAACAGTCAGACACAGTTACCAAGGTAAATAGAAGCTCACAATGCGTGGCGCAATCAGCTCAGCAATGCTTCGTCTGGGAATAGTCAAACATCACTGCTATCGTAATGTTCCTGTGGAGGGGTGAGGGATGGAACTGATATTCGCACCCACCCACCCATGACGCCAAAGTTTACCACTCCCTCCCTTCCCTCATACACACACACACACTCTCTCTCTCTCTCCTTCTTTAACAGCTTCTGAACAGAGCGTGTGCAAAAACAAAAACAAAAGCAAGGTAGGTAACCCAGCCAGACGTGTGTCAGGGAAGCCATGAAGAGTTATTGCGCTGTAACTCACTAAAGCATCATAAACTTGGAAGTTGGGGCATCCCCAATAACTACGGTGGGGTATGCAACCCGCAATATAGAAGTCTCCTGTCATCCGTGGATAATAGAGGCAAGACACAAGGCATATGAGAGTGGGTCATTAAAGAAAGGCACCAATGGAAGGGGTCGAGCTAGGGTAAATTGCACCAGTGGGTCGAGCTAGGGTAAATTGCACCAGTGGGTCGAGCTAGGGTAAATGGAACCAGTGGGTCGAGCTAGGGTAACTGGCTTGAGGCTCAAAACAGTTTACACCTTATGTCAACCCCCCACATTGACTGTACATCTTATTACCCTACCTATTCAAACTTCACCAACTGTACACATAATAGACATCATGCTCCCTTACATTGATAGTACACATTAGACACATCACGCCCACCCCTTCACTTACTGTACACATTATATACACCATGCGCCCCAAACCTCCATTGACTGCACACATTGCCCCCATGCTCATAAGATGAAGGGGCACACCAGTTCAAGGGTCAAAAACGTGTGTTCCCGAAGAGATAAAGGTCAGAGGTCAGAGATGAACCCCACAAGGTTGGTAATAAAATATTCCCACACCAGGCAGATCTGAATGCTGTACACGGAGACGCTAAATGCTGTACACGGAGACGCTAAATGCTGTACACGGAGACGCTAAATGCTGTACACGGAGACGCTAAGTGCTGTACACGGAGACGCTAAATGCTGTGCACGGAGACGCTAAATGCTGTACACGGAGACGCTAAATGGATCAGACGGATAGGGACCATAACGTTCTAAATAAAATTATTTCCGAGAACAGAACTGAGACCTACGGTTGCTCACTGGCATCTAACTGATCATGGATAACCTTAAGGCCGCGGAAGCTGAACTTTGACCTTCAAATTGTCCGTGTCTGTGTTACAAGTACGATTCAATCGCCTAGACGGCAAGATTCTGTCAATTGCAGTCAGAATAAAACATTTCTAATTGATAAACATTATCTAATCAAAGTGTATCATGGATATGAACTCCAAGGATATCATATGAACTCCAAGGATATCATATGAACTCCAAGGATATCATATGAACTCCAAGGATATCGTATGAACTCCAAGGATATTATATGAACTCCAAGGATATCGTATGAACTCCAAGGATATCATATTTGAACTCCATGGATATCATATGAACTCCAAGGATATCGTATGAAATCCAAAGAAATCATGTGAACTCATATGAAAATCGTGCGAATTCCGAGGAAATCTTAAGAACTCCGAGAATATCATAGACATGCACGGGGCATGTCATCGTTCATTAACTTAACACAGACGGGCACAACAGGTGAACCTTCTTATGTTGATCTCTTTCACAACTCTCGATTAGTTTGTTCTTAACCTCGCTTTCAAATATTGAAGCATAGACATGGAGATGTCATCAAACAGCGTTGAATAGGGGATCAGGTTGGGTTTTGTGTAGGGGGTTTATGTTAGGTTTTGTTTAGGACATTAGGTGTTAGGTTTTGTGTAGGGGGTTTATGTTAGGTTTTGTTTAGGACATTAGGTGCTAGGTTTTGTGCAGTGTATTAGGTTAGGTTTTGTGTAAGGGATAAGGTTAGGTTTTGTTTAGGACATTAGGTGTTAGGTGTTGTGTAGGGGATTAAGTTAGGTTTTGTTTAGGGGATAAGGTTAGTTTTTTAGGGTATTATGCTAGGTGTTGTGTAGGGGATTAGGTTAGGTTTTATGTAGGGGAATTATGTTAGGTTTTATGTAGGGGAATTATGTTAGGTTTTGTGTAGGGGAATTATGTTAGGTTTTGTGTAGGGGAATTATTTTAGGTTTTTTGTAGGGGAATTATGTTAGGTTTTGTGTAGGGGATTAGGTTAGGTTTTATGTAGGTGAATTATGTTAGGTTTTGTGTAGGGGAATTATGTTAGGTTTTGTGTAGGGGAATTATGTTAGGTTTTGTGTAGGGGATTAGGTTAGGTTTTATGTAGGGGAATTATGTTAGGTTTTGTGTAGGGGAATTATGTTAGGTTTTGTGTAGGGGAATTATGTTAGGTTTTGTTTAGGACATTAGGTGTTAGGTTTTGTGCAGTGTATTAGGTTAGATTTTGTGTATTTTAGGATCATTGAGATCAATATGGTTTTGTAGGCCTTTAGTTTTATTTGTATATGCATTGGTGGGGGCGGCAGAGAGGCAGGATAGGACAGCGAGAGGAGAGTGTATATAAAAATGATTTTAAGGAAGAGAGTAGGAGAGAGAAAGAGAGAGAGAGAGAAGGTAGAGAAAAAAAGAAAAATAAAGAGAGAGAAATAGAGAGAAGGATATGAGAGAAATAAAGAGTGAGAAATAAATAGAGGGGACATAGAGGGAAGAGGGAGAAATAAGTTGTAGATAATGCCCTGTATGTGGCATATACATTTTTTGTCTATGTATTATTTTTGTGTTAGTGATTCATTTTATTGTTATATGTTCATGTTATTGTTTTATGTTCATTTTATTGTTATGCGTTCATGTTATTGTTATATGTTCATGTTGTTGTTCTATGTTCATATTATTGTTATGCCTTCATGTTATTGTTAGATGTTCGTGTTATTGCTAGTATTTCCACACAATGAAACTGTCTCATGTAAAACATCGAGTCACTTCCATCCATCCCTGTGGCGCTATGGCCCATGTAGGGCTTTGGCCTGCCTCACCACTTCCTTCCACTCAGACCTAACTAATGCCTTTCTTTTCCATGCTTGGACTTTTAGCTGCTGTAGATCTTTTTCTACATCATTTATCCACCTAAGCCTAGGTCTGCCTTTGAGCCTTTTTCCTCTGGGGTATTGGTGATGCTATCTCTTCGTTCCTCTGTCATTTCTGAAGTAGAGTCACTTCAGCAGTAAGAATAAAAATTCCTAAAGACTTCTCAGCTGACATGCCAAAAGAAAGGGGAATACAGAGCCACCCACATAGTGACAAAGACACGCACACATTTAAACAGACTCCCACATATTGACACACCCAGGTATTGACGCAGACACCCAGGTATTGACACAGACACCAAGGTATTGACACATACAGCCAAATATTGACACAGACACCCAGGTATTGACACAGGAGCCCACATAGTGACACAGAAAACGTCATTTCAGCTAGTTCCCTCTTCAGTTTTTAAATTTATTTGACTAATCCAAAATTCGTATCATTAATGTAGTATTAAACTAGAACTTGCCATCGCCTGCTGGCAAGCACTTAAAGTTTATTACAGACTTGCATTTGTACAAGGAACGACGGGATACAGGAACAATAAATACATTAAGAAAAAAAAAGGGGGGGGGGGAGCATGGGAAACTTGAATCTGAATTGAAATGTGGTTACATAAACTACGACAACCAAAGCAAACAAAAAAAATAACAAACAAACAATTACACAAACATATCGCCTGCTGGCAAGCACTTAAAGTTTATTACAGACTTGCATTTGTACAAGGAACGACGGGATACAGGAACAATAAATACATTAAGAAAAAAAAAGGGGGGGGGGGGAGCATGGGAAACTTGAATCTGAATTGAAATGTGTTTACATAAACTACGACAACCAAAGCAAACAAACAAAATAACAAACAAACAATTACACAAACACATAACACCGTTATAACTACTGTTTTTCTGCAAGATATTATTAGGATCAAACTACTTGGGTGCACATGCCCCCCTCCCTCCCCCCTTCCAGACACGCCTATGTCAAGACATAGCTATTGACCAAACGAGCAGTTGCGGCTAAAGAGATTGTAACGTTATTGATGCGTGACAAGATGGTCGAGCTTCAGCTTTTTGAACTATTGCAATGGTTGATGCTCCGATGTACCCAAATCTCTACTGACGTATGTTCCAAACATACCCAAAATCTCTACTGACGTATGTTCCAAACATACCCAAATCTCTACTGACGTATGTTCCAAACATACCCAAATCTCTACTGACGTATGTTCCAAACATACCCAAAATCTCTACTGACGTATGTTCCAAACATACCCAAATCTCTACTGACGTATGTTCCAAATATATCCAAATCTCTACTGACGTATGTTCCAAACATACCCAAATCTCTACTGACGTATGTTCCAAACATACCCAAATCTCTACTGACTTATGTTCCAAACATACCCAAATCTCTATTGACGTATGTTCCAAACATACCCAAATCTCTACTGACGTATGTTCCAAACATACCCAAATCTCTATTGACGTATGTTCCAAACATACCCAAATCTCTACTGACGTATATTCCAAACATACCCAAATCTCTACTGACGTATGTTCCAAACATACCCAAATCTCTACTGACGTATGTTCCAAACATACCCAAATCTCTACTGACGTATGTTCCAAACATACCCAAATCTCTATTGACGTATGTTCCAAACATACCCAAATCTCTACTGACGTATGTTCCAAACATACCCAAATCTCTGCTAACGTATGTTCCAAACATAACCAAATCTCTACTGACGTATGTTCCAAATATACCCAAATCTCTACTGACGTATGTTCCAAACATCACCAAATCTCTACTGACGTATGTTCCAAACATACCCAAATCTCTACTGACGTATGTTCCAAACATACCCAAATCTCTACTGACGTATGTTCCAAACATTCCCAAATCTCTACTGACGTATGTTCCAAACATACCCAAATCTCTACTGACGTATGTTCCAAACATACCCAAATCTCTATTGACGTATGTTCCAAACATACCCAAATCTCTAATGACGTATGTTCCAAACATACCCAAATCTCTACTGACGTATGTTCCAAACATACCCAAATCTCTACTGACGTATGTTCCAAACATACCCAAATCTCTACTGAGCTATGTTCCAAACTTACCCAAATCTCTACTGACGTATGTTCCAAACATACCCAAATCTCTACTGACGTATGTTTCAAACATACCCAAATCTCTACTGACGTATGTTCCAAACATACCCAAATCTCTACTGACGTATGTTCCAAACATACCCAAATCTCTACTGACGTATGTTCCAAACATACCCAAATCTCTACTGACGTATGTTCCAAACATACCCAAATCTCTACTGACGTATGTTCCAAACATACCCAAATCTCTACTGACGTATGTTCCAAACATACCAAATCTCTACTGACGTATGTTCCAAACATACCCAAAATCTCTACTGACGTATGTTCCAAACATACCCAAATCTCTACTGACGTATGTTCCAAATATACCCAAATCTCTACTGACGTATGTTCCAAACATACCCAAATCTCTACTGACGTATGTTCCAAATATACCCAAATCTCTACTGACGTATGTTCCAAATATACCCAAATCTCTATTGACGTATGTTCCAAATATACCCAAATCTCTACTGACGTATATTCCAAATATACCCAAATCTCTACTGACGTATGTTCCAAATATACCCAAATCTCTACTGACGTATATTCCAAATATATCCAAATCTCTACTGACGTATATTCCAAATATACCCAAATCTCTACTGACGTATGTTCCAAATATACCCAAATCTCTACTGTCGTATGTTCCAAATATACCAAAATCTCTACTGACGTATGTTCCAAACATACCCAAATCTCTACTGACGTATTTTCAAAATATATCCTAATCTCTACTGACGCGTGTCCTACAGAAAGCAAAATCTCTACTGACATATGAACCACATATATTCCAAATCTCTATTGACATATGTAACACACATACCAAAATCTCTAGTGACGTATGTTCCAAACATACCCAAATCTCTAGTGACGTATGTTCCAAACATACCCAAATCTCTAGTGACGTATGTTCCAAACATACCCAAATCTCTAGTGACGTGTGTTCCACATATACCCGAATCTCTAGTGATGTATTTACCACATGTACTAGGTGTAGCTTTGTCTACACATGCCTAGGTATGTTCTGTGAAAGTACGCTGCATTGAAGGGCCAACTACATATCTATATGAGTATTCTGTGGTCATCTGTAGATGATCTACATATCTTTATGGATATTTTGTGCTCATCTTTAGATGACCTACATATCTATATAGGTATTTTGTGCTCATCTGTAGATGGCCAACATATCTATATGGTATTCTTCTGCTCAATTCTAAGTGACCTACATGTCTTTAAAGTATACTTGTGCTCAATTCTAAGTGACCCACACATCTATATGGTATATGATTGTGCACACATTTTAAATGACCCACACATCTTTATGGGGGATGTATGGTTGCTCTCAATTGTGGGTGACCTACATTTCCACGTGAGCCTGTATCTCGGTATGTTCTAATATTTTGTTCCACTGCTCACCCAGGCAAACCAGATGGCTGCCCATGTGGATTGCTTATCGCTCTAACCTTTCCAAGGCTTGCTCCTCCAAGCAGGTTTCTTTAGACTGCCACTAGAGGGACCTTTTGAACGTGTCCCTCCCACCCCCCTTCCCCCCACCGGCAGGGGCATTCTGACATTATAGATAGATATTGGTAGTCAATTGCAACCAACATTCACGCAATAGGCCAAGCGTCATTTGGGGGAAGGTATTCGCATGTGCCATCGCTTACCACAGCTTCTTGTGACGTACTCCACATGTGTGTCGCGTAATGCGCACTGGTAGAAGAGATGCTCAGTGCGCAGCCAGTGTTTATGCGTTTCGAAATGGGACGTAAGGTAAACGTGTGTAGACATAATGCGCGCGACTGGAAGAGATGGTCAATGTGTCAACGTACACATAATTATGGAATATTGGCATAACAACTTGACATTTAAAGACATCAACTCTGATGAGTTTATGACACAAGCAATCCTTCAAACTGTACCCTGGGATACGGCTCAGTGGATCAACAGCCTATTCGGTGATATGCATGCGTGGCTAACACTGTCAAAAAGGGGGTCCCGGTTTGGTGGCGGGGGGAGGGGGGGCGCGGCTAAAGATCGTATATTTATTTAGGCATTTTTAAATAGCGCTTACCTTGAGATTGATACGGAAAACAAAATGTTCACTCATAGAATAGATGACATTATCATTTTTAAAAAAATGAGTCCGCAAAATTATTCAGACTTTGTATGCCCAATAGGATTTGAACATTGCAGCAGCAAGTGTTTTACTAATCGGCTCGTAAAGCACACATAGAGTATAACTTGCTGTCAAAGCAGCACTAAGGCGTATAGAAGAAATAATCGGATAACAGCTGTACGAGTCAAGTCAAGTTGAACAGATTTGAACAAAAGTAAACGATTGAATGCCTGTGTTAAAACAGCATGGCAACTATTAACTATACGAAACACCTTACATCACCGTTTCCCAATCGTTCAACTTTGGCGGACCAGCGGGCAAGCTTTGAAACTGCACCAGGGACCAGTGTCACGTGTATTATATATACAAATTTTTTTATTTTTTTTTATTGGACCATAAATAGTTATGTTGTGTGGGCCGGCCAAAAAAAAAGAGCTCTGCACTGCTCCGCGGACCACCATTTGGGGAACGCTACCCTATATGACATTTTGAAATATCCATGGTCTTTGTACACACAGGGCCTGTAGGTGGGTGTATATTGACCAATGGCCACCCATGTAGTACAGTTCATGGTGTATTTATTAGAGTAATGAGTACGGGATGTGCTTAGCGATGACTAGCCGCGATAAATGCTGATAGAAGCGAAGCCACTTGGAGGTAAAGTGCAGCACGGCTTGTCCATTTTTCTTCTAATCTTCAAGAAATGACACCTTGAGATAGCACGTTTTCGTTCCCGGGTGAGAGGGGTCGGTGGTTAACATTAGAAGAATAAGTGAAAGGCACATGGCTGGAAACATTGTTGTTAATGGTGCCTTGGGTTGTGCTGCAGGTGGTGTTGTTAATGGTGTCTTGGTTTCATGGCGCTGCAGGTGGTGTTGTTAATGGTGCCTTGGGTTGTGCTGCAGGTGGTTTTGTTAATGTTGTCTTGGGTGCATGGCGCTGCAGGTGGTGTTGTTAATGGTGCCTTGGGTTGTGCTGCAGGTGGTGTTGTTAATGGTGTCTTGGGTGCATGGCGCTGCAGGTGGTGTTGTTAATGGTGCCTTGGGTTGTGCTGCAGGTGGTGTTGTTAATGTTGTCTTGGGTGCATGGCGCTGCAGGTGGTGTTGTTAATGGTGTCTTGGGTTGCGCTGTAGACGGTGGTGTTTAATGGTGTCTTAGGCTGTGCTGTAGGTGGTGTTGTTACTGGTGTCTTACGTGGCACTGCAGGTGGTGTTGTTAATGGCGCATGACGTTGTGCTGTAGATGGCGTTGATGTTGGCCTCCTACACGGGGCTGCATATGGTGTTGATATTGGTGTACTCCATTGCGGTGTTATAAAGATGTGCTAGATGGTGTTAATCCCCCACCAACAATCTCTCAACAATCCACCAACAATCCCCCACCATCAATCTCTCAACAATCCACAAACAATGCCTCACCAACAATCTCCCAACAATCCACCAACAATCCCCCACCAACAATCTCTCAACAATCCACCAACAATCCCCCACCAACAATCTCTCAACAATCCACCAACAATCCCCCACCATCAATCTTCCAACAATCCACCAACAATCCCCCACCAACAATCTCCCAACAATCCACCAACAAGCCACCAGCCCCTCGAATCACCTTGCTATGCATACCTACTCTACCAAAAAACCCATTTTGTTGTTATCTCGGCTAAAACAATTTGGCTGCACAGATCTAATCCAAGATTATACGTCCCGAGCCAATCACATTCCAGACCACGTGCATGACAACAGGGGCAGGAACCGGGGAATTAGTCATAGATTTGTGGTTTGCAAATAATATCAATGGCGGACAATCAACACGAGAGAATCGCCAGTGACGCGGTAGAAACCCGAGAGGTTACCAAATGACCTGGCCGATTGGGTTAATTTAACACCTTTAACGTTGACCCGAGGAAAGAAAAAAACACACAACGAAATCGCATGGCACCTATTAGCCCAGGTAGATGAGGGGTGTGGAGGCGAGGGTGTTGAGGGGGGGGGAGGCGATAGTGGGGGAGGAGATGATTGATGGAAGAGATGATTTGATGGAAGAGATGACTTGACGAAAGAGATGACTTGATGGAAGAGATTTCTTTAGGGTTCATTTATTCTTTATACTAAGTATTGCCTATCTTTGGAAAAAAAGAAAGAGCTCAGTCCTTCGATTACTCCCACCTAGGGCGGTCTGTAGTAGGCCCCGTGGTGCCGACCATGACATGTGCGCTTTCTTTCACATCCGCTCAACTTCACAAATCAATTGTGATACTTTTTAGATGATCGAAACTTATAATACCGTAATGTTACTTTAGACAAATGTCATGATGTTACTTTAGACAAATGTCATGATGTTACTTTAGACAAATGTCATGATTTTACTTTAGACAAATGTCATGATGTTACTTTAGACAAGTGTCATGATGTTACTTTAGACAAATGTCGTGATGTTACTTTAGACAAATGTCATGATGTTACTTTAGACAAATGTCATGATGTTACTTTAGACAAGTGTCATGATGTTACTTTTGACAAATGTCATGATGTTACTTTAGACAAATGTCATGATGTTACTTTAGACAAGTGTCATGATGTTACGTTAGACAAATGTCGTGATATTACTTTAGACAAATGTCATGATGTTACTTTAGACAAATGTCATGATATTACTTTAGACAAATGTCATGATGTTACTTTAGACAAATGTAACCTAACCTGTCTTGGAAATATGGATCTATTGTAAGGATTGATAGTGACGAAACAAAACGTATAGTAATTGTATGTTATATAGCTTTGATATATTAGTTGTGGCAAGCTACTATAGCTTTGATATATTAATTGTGGCAAGCTACTATAGCTTTGATATATTAATTGTGGCAAGCTACTATATCTTTGATATATTACTTGTGGCAAGCTACTATGACTATATCTTTGATATATTAGTTGTAGCAAGCTACTATAGCAAGCTACTATAGCTTTGATATATTAGTTGTGGCAAGCTACTGTAGCTTTGCTATATTAGTTGTGGCAAGCTACTATAGCTTTGATATATTAATTGAGGCAAGCTACTATATCTTTGATATATTACTTGTGGCAAGCTACTATGACTATATCTTTGATATATTAGTTGTAGCAAGCTACTATAGCTTTGATATATTAATTGTGGCAAGCTACTATAGCTTTGATATATTAATTGTGGCAAGCTACTATAGCTTTGATATATTAGTTGTGGCAAGCTACTATGACTATATCTTTGATATATTAGTTGTAGCAAGCTACTATAGCTTTGATATATGTAGTTATCGACAGCTACCATATCTTAGGCATGCTAGTTATCGCAAGCTACTATATCTTTGAGATGTAAGCAATTTCGATCTACTTTATCTTTGATTTGTTAGTACTCGCAAGCTACTATATCTTCTCTATATAACAAATCGCAAACTACTATATCTTTGATTTATTAATAATCGCAAGCTACTCTTTGATATATTAGTAATCGCTATCTACTATATCTATGGCATATAAGTAAACGCAATCTTCTATATGTTTGAGATGCTAGGAATCGTCTGATCGATACATTTTTGTTTTAACTTCCTTTATCTAAAAATTTAGCAAAGTTCCTAAGGGAAATAAAGTAGAGGACATTTAAAAAAAAAAAAAAAAACTATTTCGTATAGGAAAATATCAGTGGCGCAGGAAAGGGTGCTCATGTGGCTGAACTTCCCTGGCGATATTAATTCCATAGATGGGCTGCATTTTCGGCCAAATACAGATTTTTTTTCGTGAAGACAGGCGGCAAAAATTTTGGTCCGCCCATGAGGCGCAACCCTAGCTACGCCATTGGAAACAATGATTTATTTTACTCTTAGAAGGAAAAAAAAAATTGCCCGGAAACGACCAAACTATGTGGATAGAGATATCATACCTTTACGGTTTATGGTCACGCATGGTGCTCATGGTTAAAGTTAAATGTTTATTTGATACCGTATCAAAGAATAAAGAATTCTGAACAAAACTTTCCATGCAGCCGTTCATGTAAATAAAGGAGTATCTACTGCGCTCTCCCTGGAGCCCACCCAGGCCCTCCTCACTCAAGCCGTCACAGACTACGATCCGATAGAAAAACCTGTAGTCAACAGTTCAGCTCTCTATTGCCCCCAGCCCAACAGCTCAGCTCTATATTGCACTCTGTCCCAGTCCAACAGTTCAGTTCAGCTCTATATTGCCCCCCTCCCCACCCGGTCTCGGTTGAAGGGGGGGGGGGACATTCAGCGATGTGTGACGTGGCAATCTACCCCCACGAAGATGATGTTATCAACGGGTCTCCGATGCGACAAGCCGCGGCCCGTCTGCGGGCACGTCCCCGTAAGCTAGATGTCAACCGAGCCTCTTGTTATCGCCGCAGCGAGTTAAGCTCCCTTCGTCGGACATGTCCCTGCATGCCGCCCGTGACGGACCTGGTCCAGTTTTGAGCTCCGTCGGCTCGCGCCGCATGTGTCGTTTAATTGATAACTGATATTGTCACCGCCGACAGATCCGTCGACAGACAAGACATTGTCGCGTTGCATTGTAATACGACGACCTCATTATACACGTCCACGGTACTCTTGACCCCCCAGATAAGCGTATCAGATGACACAGAGCACAGGGTTCCTTAGCACGGCTCAGCGGAGATACCATTCATTGAGGACAGATTACCCGTTCATGATATGTTCAATTCTGACTACTGTATTTTAGTTTGAAATCTGATGACGAGATCATATTTTAAATTCTAACTCATATTTATGCAACTCTGATTATATGTTTTATCAAGTTTGAAATGATATTTACTGTGCATTGTGGACTAAGATTTTTTTTTTATATTTCCTGATGACTTAGACTCCCAATTCCTGATGACTTATAACCCCAATTCCTGATGACTTATAACCCCAAGTCCTGATGACTTATAACCCCAAGTCCTGATGACTTATAACCCCAAGTCCTGATGACTTATAACCCCAAGTCCTGATGACTTATAACCCCAAGTCCTGATGACTTATAACCCCAAGTGATGACTTATAACCCCAAGTCCTGATGACTTATAACCCCAAGTCCTGATGACTTATACCCCCAAGTCCTGATGACTTATAACCCCAAGTCCTGATGACATATAACCCCAAGTCCTGATGACTTATAACCCCAAGTCCTGATGACTTAGAACCCCAAGTCCTGATGACTTAGAACCCCAAGTCCTGATGACTTAGACCCCTCTAAATGCTTGTGCCAGTTGTCGTCTTGGTTTCTCTATAAATCCTTGTGGTGCCAGCTGACACGCGACCAGTTTTGGTGTCACATCCCCCCCACCCACACACACAACCGCTTTACGACATAATTCCCCATTGTCATAGGCGTGTGAATAACCCCCTCCCCCCCAACCTTCCCCTATCCCGGACCTGAAAAGCCCTCCTCCCACTCCCACCCCGACTCCCCACCCGTGACCATCAAGTGTTCTAGGCGCACATACCTGCGAACGTTCTGAAGTGACTAGAGTTCCACGAGAAAATTGTATTGACATAAAGAGTCACGACCCGAACCCAAGCACACAAAACAATGGCTCCAAACATGGGATATAACGGCTTCCAAGGGGGGGGGGGGAGAGGGGGGGGTGAGGGGGGGGGGGGGGGCGGGGGCGGGGACGTGGGGGGAGGGGGGGAGGGGTAAGGGGGATCGGGGCAAAACACTTGAATGGGGGGGGGGGGGGGGGGGGGAGGGGTGGGGGGGGGGGGGGGGGGGGGGGGGCGTGGGCGAGGACGTACGGTGAAGGGGTGAGGGGTAAAGGGGATCGGGCCAAAACACTTGAAACAGGTCATAAACAAAACCAGCGTTCAACAGCAAATGGATCAGAAGAGGATAAAAGCTGAACACAAAGCTACCGTACGTGGCCCAACAGGTAAACGCCGCGGGGGGTGGGGCGGAGGGGGAAGCTAGGACCTCGTCCACTAAAGGTAGCTTTATTATATGACCGGACACCCTAAAATAAGTTAATATCTTCTCATTTGTAACCCAAGAACTTAATCTGCTACTCAACACGTTCAGTGTTCACGAACCCCCGTGGAGTTGATGTCGATGTTCCAGTCGAGCACATATACGACGCAGCGATACGATACGATACCATTTAACATTCAACTCCTCGCTGACGTCAAGGAACCGCCACACAAAGCAAATACAATCACCCACATCGACAAAAATAGTGGAACAAGTGGGCCGTCCCTAGTGGGGGTGTTTGGCCCGGGGGGGGGGGTATCCATTGTTTCTTAACTAGCGGTCAACCCGGAAATTTTCGGAAGATATAAGTAGTAGAATTGTTATTCAGATTTTGTGGGCCGTCCCTAGGGGGGGTGTTTGGCCCGGGGGGGGGGGTATCCATTGTTTCTTAACTAGCGGTCAACCCGGAAATTTTCGGAAGATATAAGTAGTAGAATTGTTATTCAGATTTTGTGTTCTTGTTTTGGATACGTAAATGGATACGTCAATGGATACGTCAATGGACACGTAAATGGATACGTCAATGGATACGTCAATGGATACGTACATGAAATTAATATTAAAAAAATTGGGAAGGGGGGCGAAGAAAAGGGGGGGGGGCGAGCAGAGAATAAAGAATTTTACAGAAATTCCAATTCATATCGGTAATCGTGAAAATTCAGCAGTCTTGTTGTTTTAGAGATCACTGAAGCGTTGATAAAGTACAGCGTAATTTGGTCGTATTTATTTATACAACCCCCAGTAACTTAAGTTGATGTATTTCAAATAGACTTGGAGCTCAATCGGACGGTGTGTCAATCGGACGGTGTGTCAATCGGACAGCGTGTCAACCGGACGGTGTTTGAATCAAACGGCGTAGCAATCAAACAGTGCATGACAGGCGCCTTCGGTGCAACTTGAAAAAGATAAAGGTAGACGCAAAATGAGCCAGCTGGATAAAGACGATTTATCCTTAAAAAAAAAAAAAAAAAAAAAAAAAAAAAAAAAAAAAAAAATATAAAAAAAAAAAAAAAAAAAAAAGGGAAACACAAAAAGAGCCAGCTGGAAAAAGACGATTTATCCTTAAAAAAAAAAAAAAAAAAAAAATATATATAAAAAATTAATCATTGAAAAAAAAAATAATATCAATAGTTTACCTGTATTAAATAACAGAAGTCTGAACAGTAATTTTCTTACTTTGATAACCTTGTTTACCTTAAGGTCAATCTCATATATACGTCCTCTTGATTCAATTAAAATGTCGATAACATGGGAGGATACGAGCATTGTTATCTGATGTACTGTTTTAAGTTTTATGTAGATTGTGATGGCGTGGAAGTTGGGGACCAATACGCTTGTATTGCAGCAACGGCACTCTGCTGGTACTCGTGAACCAATACTTTGATCCCGAAAGTACCGCTGTCCATGTTAAAGACAAGCACTGTTCAGGCAGTCAATATTTTCAGACAGTCAGTATTTCAGTAAAGCAGCATTTAGGTAAAGCAGTATTTGAGACAGTCATTATTTCAGACAGTCAGTATTTCAGTAAAGCAGTATTTCAGTAAAGCATCATTTGAGATAGTATTTCAGACAGTCAGTATTTCAGACCAGCAATATTTCACTGCAGCGGTGTCAGTTACAAATCATGTACTTGTAAAAAGTATTTCAAAACTAGTTTATCGACTTTTACCTTACAGGTGAGTGCCCTTTGTCACGTGACTGATCTTACGCTTTCTCGCAATGACTTTTGAAAGAAACACAAAAATTCCACGAACGATCAACTGACAAGAGATCAAGAGTTAAAATCATTGACTGCGTTTGTATCTCCATCTCTACCATTCAAACGTCCAAATCAGCTTGGCGGTGCAACGTGTCAATTTATCAAATAAATTGCAACAAACAAACAAACATGAATATATATATATATATAAATTAGTTAACTAAGAGTAAAAATACAAACATTATTCTTTTCTACTGCTCGCGCGTCAAGGCCAAGGCAAAAAACAAATATTTTTACATACGGAAGAGGAAACAAAGAGTTAGACAAAGGATGCTTCTTGTCCCCCTTTTCTATTCGTCGTTGCCATTAACTGCATAATAAACCAATCCACTGACCAGAAGAGGAACGCCCGGCGATCAACCGAATGTTCTCATAGATTTTGAACATACCATTGCACTTCTGTCCCACAACCAGCGATAAGTGCGAGGCCGGAAAAGAGATGTAGCCACCATTTCAGCACAGCTCGGACAAAGTAAAAGCAAGAGAAATATCGCGAAGGTAAACTCCTCCAGCCGAGAGCCTACCTCTGTGGCCCGAAAATGCACTAGAAGAAGCGGAGGCCTTGACATACTTAAGCAGCCGCCATTGACACAAATAGTGGATCGGAAGCGGATGTCAGGGCTGCAATTGGAAAGGCTAGGTCAGCATTTGTGCTATTAAAGAAAATAGGGGAGTCAAAGGACCTTTACTCTGCAAACCAATGTCAGAGTTTTCAACACAAATGTCGAAATAGTCCTACCCTATTGAGCCGAATCCTGGCGAACATCAGCGAGCATCACGCAGAAAGTAAAGAGCTTCATAAACACTTGCCTTAGCAAGATCCTGACCATCAAAAAGCCAAACATCATCACCAACATAGTATTAATGTAAAAGACATATCAAGAGCCTTTTGCTGAAGACATCATAAAGAAAAGATGGAAGCGGACAGGGCACACTCTTTGTAACCACCCACACCCCCCCCCCCCAACAACACCACCAGATAATCCTTAAATATGGACTCCAATGGGGAAAAGGAAAAGAGTTTGAAGATAAGTATGTGATACAACTGGAAGCAACTGAAAAAGGGAAGCACATGACAGTGATGAATGAAAAATTCTTGTAGACGCATGATGCCTCAGGCAGGGTAAGGGGCACAGGTAATTAAGTATATAACATCCAAATATTATTTACATCAAAAATATCAAGAAGTATTTTAAATGTTGCCTTGAGTCATGAAGAGGCAAACGCAACTTTAGCATAGATAATAAATATTCCTTTAGATCAACATTGGCTTTATTGTCACTAAGAAGATCAAATAAAATATCAGATCTTTGTTATCTGCCAGGACTCGGTTAGTAGCAGCCGTTAGGAAAAGAAACACAGTTCCAATCAGTGACACATTAAGCTTATCCCCCCCCCCCTTTCCCGGACGTAAAAGGAAGAAGTTTGACTTGACTAACCCCGGGGCTCAAGACCACGGATCTCACACGTATGACATAATTGTAGACCACCTGGAAGGTCACCACAGCCAGATTAGGCACGGACTAACATCACCTTGTTCAAAGGTGACCAAACATGAGCGTGCGGGAAGGGGTTGGGGGGGGGGGTCTTGTTTTGTTTCACTGGCTTGAGGCGTGACCCCCATAACAACAACCCGTTCATAGGCGTGAACCGATGACAAGAACAGGCTCATAGGTGTGTCCCACTTACATCAAGGGGATCATAAAGTGTAATCTATTTTTCCTAGACATGCAGTCTCAAAGAAATATATCCGATTACAGTAACAAGATGACTGGCGTCTCCTATTTTACAACAGCGTCTTTTGGGTACGCTTTTTTACCAGAACCTGCTCATAGTCAAAGGCGTATCTCACTATCAGAACCAGTTAGTTATGTTAGATATAAAAAAAATCAATATAAGTTGATGGGAAATTTTGGGAACAGTTTCAATATTTAACAGAGCAAATGAGCTCAGTAGAACTGAATGAGTTGTCAACTCAGTAGAATTGAATGAACAGTCAACTCAGTAGAATTGAATGAACAGTCAACTCAGTAGAACTGAATGTTTTGTCAACTCAGTAGAACTGAATGAGTTGTCAACTCAGTAGAACTGAATGAGTTGTCAACTCAGTAGAACTGAATGAGTTGTCAACTCAGTAGAACTGAATGTTTTGTCAACTCAGTAGAACTGAATGAGTTGTCAACTCAGTAGAACTGAATGAGTTGTCAACTCAGTAGAACTGAATGAGTTGTCAACTCAGTAGAACTGAATGAGTTGTCAACTCAGTAGAACTGTTACTCAACAGTTGAGTCATCTTGACTTAGAGTTGTCAACTCAGTAGAACTGAATGAGTTGTCAACTCAGTAGAACTGAATGAGTTGTCAACTCAGTAGAACTGAATGAGTTGTCAACTCAGTAGAATTGAATGAGTTGTCAACTCAGTAGAACTGAATGAACAGTCAACTCAGTAGAATTGAATGAACAGTCAACTCAGTAGAATTGAATGAACAGTCAACTCAGTAGAATTGAATGAACAGTCAACTCACTAGAATTGAATGAACAGTCAACTCAGTAGAATTGAATGAACAGTCAACTCACTAGAATTGAATGAACAGTCAACTTACTAGAATTGAATGAACAGTCAACTCAGTAGAATTGAATGAACAGTCAACTCAGTAGAATTGAATGAACAGTCAACTCACTAGAATTGAAATGAACAGTCAACTCAGTAGAATTGAATGAACAGTCAACTCAGTAGAGTTGAATGAACAGTCAACTCAGTAGAATGGAATGAACAGTCAACTCAGTAGAATTGAATGAACAGTCAACTCAGTAGAATTGAATGAACAGTCAACTCAGTAGAATTGAATGAACAGTCAACTCACTAGAATTGAATGAACAGTGAACTCAGTAGAATTGAATGAACAGTCAACTCACTAGAATTGAATGAACAGTCAACTCAGTAGAATTGAATGAACAGTCAACTCAGTAGAGTTGAATGAACAGTCAACTCAGTAGAACTGAATGAGTTGTCAACTCAGTAGAACTGAATGAGTTGTCAACTCAGTAGAACTGAATGAGTTGTCAACTCAGTAGAACTGAATGAGTTGTCAACTCAGTAGAACTGAATGA
>CAXITT010000138.1:1230514-1269616 GCA_964033795.1 Lymnaea stagnalis | reverse complement strand
CCCCCCCCCCCCAACCCTACCAAATCTGCCCTAACTTGTCCCCTTTCCTGCATATTAGCTATCATTAGTTATAAAGGGCTCTATACAAAAAAATACCAAAAAAAATTAAAAATATGTCCTCAGTATTTTAATCCTCGTATTCAGTAATCACTGATTTGACGTTAATGATCTTCTGACGTGTTCACTTACGTCAAGATTACTATACACACGTTATGTTTGTAGACCGCAAACGTGGGGGACCCCCAAAAAAAAACTTTCTACACATTTTGTCTGACTAATGACGTGGGAGACAAGAAACACAAACCATTGTGACTGACAGACAGACATAAACACTGGCTCTAAGCGCAGTCTGTCTATTTGGCTATAGTGGGGGGGGGGAGTAACGGGTAGCACTGACGGCCTGGGGGGTGTGGGTTAGCTACGGACAGGCTCGGGGAATGGAAGGGGGTAGCTACTGACAGGCTGTTGGGAAGGGTGGCTACTAACAGGCTGGTTGTAACGGGGGGGGGATACTTACAGGTAGGGAACAAGGATAGCCACTGACAGGTTAGTTGAACTAGGTAGCTTCTGACAGACTGGGGGAGGGTAGCTACTGACAGACTGAGGGAAGGGTATCTACTGACAGACTTGGGGAAGGGTAGCTACTGACGCCCTGGTTATAATGGCGAGCTACTGACAGGTTGGGAACAAGGGTAGCTACTGACAAACTGTGGGAAAGGGGGAGCTACTGACAGACTGGCTGTAACATGGAGCTACTGAAAGGTTGGAAAAAAGGTAGCCTCTGACAGGCTGGTAGAACTGGGTAGCTACTGACAGGCTGGTAGAACTGGGTAGCTACTGACAGACTGTGGGAAGGTTAGCTGTTGACAGAAAGTGGGGGGGGGGAGGAGGAAGGGTGACCTGTGAAAGGTTTGCAGAACTGGGTAGCTTTTGACCGGCGGAAGAGGGCAGCTACTGACAGACTGGTAGCAACGAGTAGCTACTGACAGGGATGCTAAAGTATTGAGATATACTAAGTATTGAGATATACTACGAAAGTTTACCACCAGCAAATGTTCCCTATTGCAATGCGGAACTACACCAGGAGAGTTCACTGATACAGCACTGAAATACACCAGCCAAATTCAATGATTACGTTACTGCAATCCACCAGGCCCCCGTCCACAATAAAGATTAAGCGTGTTCGCGAGGCTGATAGCGAGAACAAGAAGGCCGCTTGCCGTTGACTTGATTATTGAAACACATCACTGGAGATTTACAGCTTATTTTGGGGGTAGATGCAATTACTCTGGGGTTTGGAGGGGGTCTCACGCGGTGCAGGGGTGGGCCGGTGAAACAATATCCGCGTTAGAATTGGGGTGTTCTGCAGGTAGGGGAGGTAATAAAATGCCAGTAAAAGTAAGGGAGGTAAATACATTGCACTGCGGTTTGGCAGGGGAGGCCATCACGTATTTTTGTGATGAAACCTATTAGATCAATGTATTTCAAGTAATAATGTGGTTCTTGTGATGAAGTGGTTCATGTGATGAAGTGGTTCATGCAATAATGTGGTTCATGTAATATATAATGTTGAAGGTAATCAGACATACAATTTGATAAACTGTTTTACAATAAATTATGATGACATAGGTAGTCAATGTATTGGTGTGTAGTAGGTGAGGTAGTCAATGTATTGGTGTGTAGTAGGTGAGGTAGTCAATGTATTGGTGTGTAGTAGGTTAGGTAGTCAATGTATTGGTGTGTAGTAGGTGAGGTAGTCAATGTATTGGTGTGTAGTAGGGAGGTAGTCAATGTCTTGGTGTGTAGTAGGTGAGGTAGTCAATGTATTCGTGTGTAGTAGGGGAGGTAGTCAATGTATTGGTGTGTAGTAGGGGAGGTAGTCAATCTATTTCATCTACTGATAAACACTAAGCTCAGGAAGAAATAAGTATGATTCTTAGCTTAGAGTCGAATTACAACCCTAATGCCATCCAGGTAGACACAAAGTCTAACAAACCTTATGCCGTTCAGGTAGGCACAAAGTCTAACAAGCCTGATTATGTCCAGGTAGGCACAAAGTCTAACAAGCCTAATAATGTCCAATAGGCACAAAGTCTAACAAGCCTAATTATTTCCAGGTAGGCACAAAGTCTAACAAGCCTAATTATGTCCAGGTAGGCACAAAGTCTAACAAGCCTAATTATGTCCAGGTAGGCACAAAGTCTAACAAACATAATGCATTCCAAGTAGGCACAAAGTATAACAAGCCCAATGCCATCCAGGTAGGCACAAATTCTAGTACCCTAATGCGATCTAGGTAGCCACAAAGTCTAATAAGCCTAAAACCATTCAGGTAGGCCCAAAGTCAAACAAGCCTAATGCTATCCAGGTAGGCACACGTCTAACAAGCCTACTGCCTTTCAGGTAGGCACAAAGTCTAACAAGTCTAATGCCGACCAGGTAGCCACAAAGTCTAACAGATGCTCAAGTTTGCCCAAATGCACTACGCCAAGAAAATCCTACTTTCTGTAGCGTGACGTCAGACTCCAAGACAATTGATGGCTGGACGAGTTGTTTCAAGGTAAAAGTGGCGGGCAGGAGTTCCAACTGTTGGCACAATGGTGTGTGTGTGGGGGGGGGGGTAACATTACCCGGTGGGTTGTGGGTGAGCGATTGGACCGTGGCAGAAGGCGTAGAACGTGACTTATGTTTGGGGGAATGATGGAAGCTGTAAGCAATTAACTTAACCAAAAAAAAAACAACAAAAAAACTGCCATTATGGTATGTTTAAGCTTGCACCAACGGCCATGATGGTATGTTTTAGCTTGCACCAACGGCCATGATGGTATGTTTTATCTTGCACCAACGGCCATGATGGTATGTTTTAGCTTGCTCCAACGGCCATGATGGTATGTTTTAGCTTGTACCAACGGCCATGATGGTATGTTTTAGCTTGCACCAACGGCCATGATGGCATGTTTTGGCTTGCACCAACGGCCATGATGGTATGTTTTATCTTGCACCCACGGCCATGATGGTATGTTTTAGCTTGCTCCAACGGCCATGATGGTATGTTTTAGCTTGTACCAACGGCCATGATGGTATGTTTTAGCTTGCACCAACGGCCATGATGGTATGTTTTAGCTTGCACCAACGGCCATGATGGTATGTCTTCAAAGCATGTCCTACTGAAACAAGACAGACTCATAAATAGAATCGGACCTCTGCCGTGCAAGTGCATGAAAAGCATCTTCTGGTATTTGTTGTATTGAGCACTTTAGTAACTTCCAATTGTCCTTATATGATTCCAAGGCATATTGTTTATAGTTCTAATAATCTTATAACCGCCGTCTTCCTAGTTTAAGTGCATCCGCTGTCCTAGCATTCTGTCATTCTGTAAACAGGCCAATGTAACCAAAGTATGCTAATAAAGATCAAAGGATTCTCTCTCTCAATATGCTACCAAAGATCCATAGATTCTCTCTCTCATTGTGCTACTAAAGCTACATGGATTCTCTCTCTCATTGTGCTACTAAAGCTACATGGATTCACTCTCACACTATGCTGCCAAAAGTCCATGGATTCTCTCTTTCAATGTGCTGCCAAAAATCCATAGATTCCCTATTTATCAATATGCTACCATGTATTCATGGATTCTCTCTCTCTCTCTCTCTTTCTCAATGTCAAACTACCGATTGTTGCTAAAGTTTATATCTTTGCTACCCAGCTGGGCGCAGTTGTCAGCAAGACAATTAAATGCTGTTTTCTCTTTCTTCTCGCTTTAAAATTCAGCGTGGTCCCAATTATGGAGCATCACATAACACGTTGGGATGCTGAGCCATATCGCACAATCAATATAGAGCCATATGACGCCATGTCATACAATCAATATAGAGCTATATGACGCCATGTCATACAATCAAATATAGAGCTATATGACGTCATTTTGCACAGTAAATATAGTGCTATATGACGGCATTTTGCACAGTCAATATAGTGCTATATGAAACAGCATCGGGATCTATGGAAGACGTTATTGTTATAGATTTGACTATACAGAGGAGAACAGACGGAGCGATCTATTTTAAGATTTACCTATAGGGCACTTACTTGCTAGGCCATTCTGTCGCGGTTTGGCACCAAGATAGGCCAAATTGACGTTAGCCTTTCGTCCATCTATGATAGGGTTGGGCTCTTTACACGCCCGCTCCGCCGCCAGCTTGTCAGACATGGTCACCTGGAACAGAACAACAACAACAACAACATTACAGCAACTTATCGCAAACGAGTGGATCAAGGAATTCGTGGCTTGATGCGCACATGACAGCGAGCAATTCATATTAGATATTTCAAACAAAGCTATTGATTTTAAAGAAAAAATTCGAATAACAATAGAGTTTTTATTAAATCGTTTCGTATGTATGCCATACCACATTTATATTAAACAATTGTCTGATTTAAAAACAAAATTGAAGTAATTGAACTATCGATATGCTAAACACATATTAACCCTGTGCTGTGTCAATATCATACACATATCACATGTCAGAGAGTTCACCGCTGTAAGGAAGACACCAACTGTGTGAAGAATGGTGTATGGACAAGTTCGAATTGGATTCTGCGAGTTTTGGGAACGCGGCTTTCTGTGTGTTTGCGTGTGTGAGCAAATAAAGGATGAAATGACCGTTCAATAGTGTTTGAGTTCGAACACCGATAAATCAATGAGACGGGATAGAGTTTGAGGAATGGTGACATAAGACGATTTAACAACAGCTTATCAAGTGCTGGCATCTGTCGGGCTGACATTTTGAGTCAATGCGTGTGTCGACGTAACAATTAGTGTCTTATGAATAAAATTATACGTCCTTGAAATGTGCACACATTATTTGTGCATTAAATGTGAGTCATTTGTATTTCATTAAATAAACCCAAATCTATGAGTGATTCAATAAACCTAAATCTATTATTGATTAAATAAGCCTAAGTCTATTATTGATTCAATGAACCTAAGTTTTTTTTTTATTGATTCAAATAATTCAACAAACCTAAGCCTATTATTGATTCAATAAACCTAAGTGTATTATTGATTAAATAAACCCAAACCTATTGTTGATTCTATAAACCTAAGTCTATTATTTTCAAAGTTATTGAGGAGGCATGGGCGCCCGCAGGGGGGGGCAAGGGGGGCACTTGCCCCCCCCTGTATTGATTGGATAAAAAAATTTTTAGACAAAAATAGACAAAAAATTTATTAAAGTAAAGAGAAAATAAAGAGAAAGTAACTAAGCTGATGTCCTGTCCGTTCGTTCACCATATAAATACGCTACAGCAAATTAAAACTACATTAAAACATTACTAAACATTTTTTGCCCCCCCCCCGCCCCCTTTCTAGAACGTTTTCTGCGGGCGCCCATGTCCTGAATGTGCATATCTTAACAATCTAACAATCTTACAATCTCACATTCTTACAATTGTATGAAATTTAACTCTTAATCAAAAGCAGCAAATCACCTGAGTTCTTTTCGATCCACTCTCAACGATGTAAGAACTCATATATTTTACAGTATTTATATTCATGAGCTCCGAGGTAAGACCTCATATATTTTACAGTAATTCTATACAGATGGTATGAAATATGACCTCTAAAATATTGGCCATTAACCAGACACCTCATTGATGACATCATCAGTAGACATCTGAAGTTACCAGGTTTTTAAAAAAGATTTCCTAACTTCCATCATTAATAATTTAATTATGTATTTATTTTGCCACTAACTGACACAGGCATATGTACTCAAATCATTGTGTGTGGAGAATGGAAGGATGTGAGTACTCTTCTGTAACATGCATATTTATAATTTCACAAACAATGGAAATAAATGCACTATTGCACATGGCATTTGACATTTGACCCCAAGAGGTCAGCGTTGCCAATTAAGATGCGTCCTAGATCAACTTTCCCCAAATCGCTTGTATTTATTTTTTCTACTTTAATTAAGTTTGACGTAATTACTCCGACTCCGTTGACTTCGATGTAATTGCCGACGTTGATTGGGGTTTTGAGATGAACATTTAATTACTCTATTTAATTGGTCATTGAAAGGGCCGCCCATGAAGGCGTTTCTTTTCATCATCGGGCGTTATTTTAACGCCATATTTTTGGGGGTGGTTGGGGGGGGGGGGGGGAGATGAAATATCTACATGTGTGTGCAGCAAAAAAATAGAGAAGTTTTGTTATGCAGTTTTTGTACACAGTTTATGTCTAAGTTTACACCAAACAGCTGGTCGTATTTAATTGTTTTAATTGCAAATCAATTTATTAAATTTTATGCTAAGGTTTTTATGTTTTTTTTAATAAGAAAATACAGTGAGGACTGTCTTCTGGTGGAAGCAATAAGAAATATACTAAGGGCTAGAGAATAACCTAAAGAAAGTCAATACATTGTGATTGTCTTTGTCCTCCTTCATTTTTTTTTTCCCTCTGGCTAGCATATAATATTTCTTAGAAACTTTTTTTTTTTAAGGAAGTTAAATTTTTGCTTAAATGCTAAGCTTGGCAAAGGAGAATCTGTCAGCTCCACCACAAAATATCTTGGGGCTACCACTAAAGACTTGTGGATCAGCTGTCATCCAAAGGATTTTTACGCTACCGATTCTATTCAAGGAAAGGCTAGCACCAAAGACTTGTTAATAGGCGGTCATCCAAAAGATTTTTAGGCTACCGATTCTTTTCAAGGAAAGGCTACCACTAAAGACTTGTTAATAAGCTGTCATCCAAAAGTTTTTAGGCAACCGATTCTATTCAAAGAAAGGCTACCACTAAAGACTTGTTAATTAGCTGTCATCCAAAAGAAGCTACCGATTCTATTCAAAGAAAGGCTACCATCAAATACATGTTCCCACCAAAGACATGCTACCTCCAAAGATATTTCAAGCTGTTATCCAAAGAATTTTTAGACTACACATTCAAGGAAATGCTACCAGCTATAGACATATAAGCGGCTACCCAAAAGACCTGTGTGCTATAGCTCTGTGTGCTATGTATGCCGCCACACTTTAGGTCAAAAGACCTGTATAAAATAACTCAAGGACCTATAAATACAATTCAAATACCTGTATATGTAAATATAAATTAAAGGCGGGTTTGCTTAAAAACAACAACTAAACAACCTGCATCTATTTATTATTCTATTCGTAAAAGTAAGAGACCTATAAGTCCAAAGACTAGGCTAGAGGACAAAAGACATCAGTATGAGACAATCGTCATGCTTTCTATAAGTATAAGTCAAAAGACCTGCAATATGCTAGACGACATGAGATCTGTACTGGTACCGTCTACTGGGCAGGCTAGTAACCACCAAAACTATAATGCAGCGACAAACATTGACGGCGCAGCTTTCAAACACAAACCTATTTCAGACACCATTGTCCAAAGATTAGCCCCAGATGGCCGCGATGGTAATCTCCCCAGTAGGCCAGCCTACATCTTTCTAAATACGCGGCTAACAGCCCCCCAGGCTCGTCTGCTACTCTTTCTGGTATAGAGCTGGAGGAACCCGGGTTGGGGGGGGGGGGCTGAAATCCGATCAGCGTATGAATGTAATAATGTTTTAGTGTGGATACGGGTGTTGTGGGTCAAGGGTGAGGGGGGGGCCCTTAGGGTTGAGGGTGTGGGGTGGGGAGGGTGGGGGCCCTTAAGGGTTGAGGGTGTGGGGTGGGGTGGGTGGAGGGATGAGAGGAGAGAGAACAAACTACTGGGTATTAATGTGAAAACGAAATATCGATCATTAGCAAAGCAATTAATTGTAATCTCTCGTATTTTCAAACAAAGCCAGCGCAGTAATAGTTGAAGATACATGTCCCTCCTACCTATTCCCACCTCAAACGCCAATCAGATTCCTTCTTCCTTCACTGGCAATTTGGAAGGAGAAGTGGGGGGGGGGGCGGCAAAAAAAAAGTTTGCCTTCAATCGTAGCAAGGTATTTTTAATTGCTTGCATCTCTGTCTGTGTGCGCATTTATCAGGGGATCTACGGTAAGCAACATGGGTTTTTTTTTGGCGTCAGAGTTCCCAAATCTGATCCGCTTGTACGGTTAGATCTTGGCATTATCGGCTCATCTGGGTCGCCTTCACAGGGAGCTTCTCAGTCAGTTACTGCAGGGAGCTTCTCGTCAGTTACTGCAGGGAGCTTCTCAGTCGGTTACTACAAGGAGCTTGTCAGTCAGTTAGTGCAGGGAGCTTCTCAGTCACTTTCTGCAGGGAGCTTCTCAGTCAGTTATTACAGGGATGAAATGTCATAGAGATTATTTCAAAGTGCTACATAGTTTATCAGGCATGCTTGATGTATTCTTATGTTAAATTAATGTATTTATCAATTTGATCAGCACCTGACTGCTGCTGTGTGGCAACTCAATAGTCATTAGGAATTTTTTCATTAAAAAAACCCCCAAAACATCTTCGCTTTCCCCCCAAAAAAAGTCACCTTTCTCTAAAAGGTTTGTGGATGGTCACTACCTTATGTGGATGGTCACTACCTTATGTGGGTGGTCACTACCTTGTTTGGGTGGTCACTACCTTGATAGTGAGACCACTACCTTATTTGGGTGGTCACTACCTTGTTAGTGAGACCACTACCTTATTTGGGTGGTCACTACCTTGTTAGTGAGACCACTACCTTATTTGGGTGGTCACTACCTTGATAGTGAGACCACTACCTTATTTGGGTGGTCACTACCTTGTTAGTGAGACCACTACCTTATTTGTGGATGGTCACTACCTTATTTGGGTGGTCACTACCTTATTTGGGTGGTCACTACCTTGATAGTGAGACCACATGGAATAAACCCACCAGTGAACCTTGATAGTAAGACCACTACCTTATTTGGGTGGTCACTACCTTGATAGTGAGACCACTACCTTATTTGGGTGGTCACTACCTTGTTAGTGAGACCACTACCTTATTTGGGTGGTCACTACCTTGATAGTAAGACCACTACCTTATTTGGGTGGTCACTACCTTGATAGTGAGACCACTACCTTATTTGGGTGGTCACTACCTTGTTAGTGAGACCACTACCTTAATTGGGTGGTCACTACCTTGATAGTGAGACCACTACCTTATTTGGGTGATCACTACCTTTTAGTGAGGTGACTACCTTATTTGGGTGGTCACTACCTTGTTAGTGAGACCACTACCTTATTTGGGTGATCACTACCTTTTAGTGAGGTGACTACCTTATTTGGGTGATCACTACCTCGTTAGTGAGGTCACTACCTTGTTAGTGAGGTCACTACCTTGATAGGGAGGCCACTACCTTGATAGTGAGGCCACTATCTTGATACTGAGGCCACTACCTTGATAGTGAGGCCACTACCTTGATAGTGAGGTCACTATCTTGATAGTGAGGCCCCTACCTTGATACTGAGGCCACTACCTTGATAGTGAGGGCACTACCTTGATAGTGAGGGCACTATCTTGATAGTGAGGCCACTACCTTGATACTGAGGCCACTACCTTGATAGTGAGGTCAATACCTTGATAGTGAGGCCACTACCTTGATAGTGAGGTCACTACCTTGATAGTGAGGCCACTACCTTGATAGTGAGGCCACTACCTTGATAGTGAGACCACTACCTTGATTCTGAGGCCACTAACTTGATAGTGAGGCCACTACCTTCATAGTGAGGTCACCACCTTGATAGTGAGGTCACCACCTTGAGATTGAGGCCACTACCTTGATAGTGAGGCCACTACCTTGATAGTGAGGTCACTACCTTGATAGTGAGGCCACTACCTTGATACTGAGGCCACTTCTTGATACTGAGGCCACTACCTTGATACTGAGACCACTAACTTGATACTGAGGCCCCTACCTTGATAGTGAGGCCACAACCTTGATAGTGAGGCCACTACCTTGATTGTGAGGCCACTACCTTGAGGCCGATCTCGTTGGACTTCTGACTTCCGACTTCATTTTTTGAGTGTTCCCAAACGTAAACTCACTAGCCCGAAGATATGCGGCCGAACTGGTACGTCAGAACCGGTTATCCGGTTATCCGTGTTTTTTTCTTCGGAAATCAGTTTTTGCAATGCTTTCCAGACCTGTTCCGTGCGTGAAGGTCAGCTTGACATCATTTGTAATAAGACCGAAAGCAGAAATGTCCAAGTCACACATCAACAGCCAGCCATTGATTGCAAAACTGATGACCGGAAATACGAGTTTTGTTTAACATCCCTTGACGGATCGGAACGTGATTTCACATTCTTTGTGTGTGTCCACAATCCCATTTTATATCAAATTCTTTGCGGGTGTCCACAATCCCAATTGATATCCCAGCCTAGGGGTAGGCTCATTACGCTTCACACAAAAAGTGGCAATTACAGAAAAGTATACATTTAATAACAATTGGTATAAAGCTTAACCTCATCCACCCAAGCCATGGGCAGCACCCAGCAGCATCAGTTAGAGGTGGGGGAGGGGGATTGATAATGAGTCGGTATAGTAGTTTTAAGATTGAAGACATGGGTCTTCAGAGCAGTTATGAAGGCTGGGATGGTCAGTATATTGCGGATGTGAAATGGGAGAGAATTCTATTGTTTGGGGGCACAGAAAGAGAAAGATCGTTTACCATATGTTTTAGTGCGTGTTCTGGGAACAGAAAGATACGCTTGTCTGCGGAGGAAGGGAGCTTTCGAAGGGGTGAATAGAAAGAAAGAAGTTCAGTAAGATAGGAAGGGCAGGAACCAGAGGGAAAAAAATGTGACAGAGAACAGACAGCCTGTAATCAATGCATGCCTGTAAAGAGAGCCAATGAAGTGAGTGAGCTAGTGGAGTGCCGCATTTCAAATTGTGTATAGGTTATATCGATGTTTGTATACGTTAATCCAATGTTTGTATATGTTATATCAATGTGAATATATGTTATATCAATGTGTGTATACGAAATATTGTTGTGTGTATATGTTACATCAACGTGTGTATACGTTATATCGAGTGTGTATACGGTACGTTATATCGATGTGTGCATACGTTATATCAATGTGTGTATACGTTTAATCAATTTGTGAATACGGTACGTTATATCGATGTGTGTAGACGTTATATCTATATATGTGTATACGTTGGACCGATGTGTGTAGACGTTGTACCGCCGACGTGTGTCATTCTCTAAGCCATTATTTCCCGAGGTGACTGGGGACAAAACGTCATAAAACTATGGTCTGCATCGTCTGAGCCAAACTTCCGGTCTAAGGTAAATATTGGACTTTAAAATATTGATTTTACAACGCTGGGCGTTTCTTTTTGGTCTTAAACACCAACAATGGTTTCATGTGCACCTATCCCATCCATGAGTTGTCCATCTAGCCCATTCAATGAGTTGTCCATCTGTGCCATCCACGAGTTGTCCATCTATCCCATCCATGATTTGTCCATCAATCCCATCGATGAGTTGTCCATCAATCACATCCATGATTTGTCCATCTATCCCATTCATGATTTGTCCATCTATCCCATCCATGATTTGTCCATCTATCCCATTCATGATTTGTCCATCTATCCCATCCATGATTTGTCCATCTATCCCATTCATGATTTGTCCATCTATCCCATCCATGATTTGTCCATCTATCCCATCCATGATTTGTCAATCTATCCCATCCGTGAGTTGTGCATCTATCCCATCCATGAGTTGTCCATCTAGCCCATCCATGATTTGTCCATCCATCCCATCCATGATTTGTCCATCTATCCCACCCATGAGTGTACGCATCTATCCCATCCATCAGTTTTCCATCTATCCCATCCTTGAGTTGTCCATCTATCCCATTCAATGAGTTGTCCATCTATCCTATCCATGAGTTGTGCATCTATCCCATCCATGATTTGTCCATCTATCCCATCCTAGAGTTGTGCATCTATCCCATCCATGAGTTTTCCATCTATACCACCCATGAGTTGTGCATCTATACCATCCAGGAGTTTTCCATCTATCCCATCCATGAGTTGCCCATCTATCCCATTCCATGAGTTGTCCATCTATCCCATCCATGAGTTGTGCATCTGTCCCATCCATGAGTTGTGCACTTATCCCATCAATGAGTGGTGCATCTATCCCATCCATGAGTGTTGCACACATCAAACATTCGTGACTTGTGCATCTACTACGAAGAAAGTGTTCAGGATATGATAGTGTCACGTGCTAATGGAAGAAGTAGTTTCAGTTCCCGAGAATCCATATCTCGCTATCACATCACGTAAACTAAATAAATATGGACGTTATTTCAAATGTCTTTATCGTAGTGTCAAAGAAGTATGTGAAACATTGTAAACGGTGGTATTTTTTTTTAAAATTTGTTTGGTTTGTATTCAGCCTTTACAGGTTTACTGCCACTCTATCTGAATCTCTAACGGCCTTACCCAGCTAACTTGAGTAGCGACACAATCGACCATAAGATTCCAAGTGGAAACTAAATCAAGCATTAAGGCGTTATTTACTCCAGACTTCTGCTCGGGAAATCCGTTATGTCCAATTTCCCCCAATGGTTGAGCCAAGGAGACAAGGGAAATCACCCGGTTGTAAAAAAGAGCATTCAGTTTGCTCAAGCCCCCGATAGCAATTAATGAGGTCTTCTCTGGGGCTCAAAAAATGATGACGCCATCCGTAATTATTTAAGTGAAGTGCCACTTATAAGTCAAGCTGTTTGGTGGTATGTGTGTGTGTGTGTGTGTGCATGTGCTTTTGACGTCATTTCGAATTGCGACTGCGCATGACAAAAGGTTTGTTGACGAAGGCTGATAGATATTCTTGGCCGTCTCCCACAAACAGATTTATTTTTAAAGCTAGATGTGGATCGAATCATTTCTAAGTGCGTTAAAGGCATATTTCAAATCATTCCCAGTGCAATACTCCTACATGCTAAAGGCATATTGAACATTATTCCCAATACCATACGCCTCCTGCACGTTAAAGGCATAGTTCCCATCATCCCAAATGCCTTGCTCCTACACGTTAAAGGCATAGTTCCCATCATCCCAAATGCCTTGCGCCTGCATGTTAAAGGCATAGTTCCCATCATCCCAAATGCCTTGCTCCTACACGTTAAAGGCATAGTTCCCATCATCCCAAATGCCTTGCTCCTGCACGTTAAAGGCATAGGTCCCATCATCGCAAATGCCTTGCTCCTACACGTTAAAGGCATAGTTCCCATCATCCCAAATGCCTTGCTCGTACACGTTAAAGGCATAGTTCCCATCATCCCAAATGCCTTGCGCCTGCATGTTAAAGGCATAGTTCCTATCATCCCAAATGCCTTGCTCCTGCACGTTAAAGGCATAGTTCCCATCATCCCAAATGCCTTGCTCCTGCACGTTAAAGGCATAGTTCCCATCATCCCAAATGCCTTGCTCCTACACGTTGAAGGCATAGTTCCCATCATCCCAAATGCCTTGCTCCTACACGTTAAAGGCATAGTTCCCATCATCCCTAATGCCTTGCTACTACACGTTAAAGGCATAGTTCCAATCATCCCTAATGCCTTGCTCCTACACGTTAAAGGCATAGTTCCCATCATCCCAAATGCCTTGCTCCTACACGTTAAAGCCATAGTTCCCATCATCCCAAGCGCCTTGCTCCTACACGTTAAAAGCATAGTTCCCATCATCCCAAATGCCTTGCTCCTGCACGTTAAAGGCATAGTTCCCATCATCCCAAATGCTTTGCTCCTACACGTTAAAGGCATAGTTCCCATCATCCCAAATGCCTTGCTCCTAAACGTTAAAGGCATAGTTCCCATCATCCCAAATGCCTTGCTCCTACACGTTAAAGGCATAGTTCCCATCGTCCCCAATGCCTTGCTCCTACACGTTAAAGGCATAATTCACATCGTCCCCAATGCCTTGCCCCCTTACATATAAAATGCATCTGTCATGTCCAATGCCCCACACAAATAAAAGCATTTCTAGTTGAATAAAAAAAATAAAGTGTGCATTTTTAAAAGACCTTCAGAAAAAAATTTCGATTAAAATTCATCTGCCCCTCGTCTTCAACAGGATTATAAAAAAAAAAAAATAGTTATCTTATCATGCTATAGATAAAAAACCTTTCTGCAACGCTTATTTTTATAACTCCTCAGACTTGAGCTCTAGTATATATCTTATTTAAATTATATTCTCTGACTCTCAGAATTATTACTTTCACACAACTTAACAGAAAACGGATACATTCTCTAGGCAGACACAGACACTCTCTTGTTGAGGCAGAAATCTTAGAATAAGAAAAAAAAAATCCGCGCCACTTTCGGAGTGTAGTTATACGCAGAGTAGCAGTTTGACTTGACTCAACAATTTTAAGTCATCTGCCCAGGGGGCCCTTGGCAGTGGTGCTCTAGGCGGTGGGGCCCTTGGCAGTGGTGCTCTAGGTGGTGGGGCCCTTGGCAGTGGTGCTCTAGGCGGTGGGACCCTTGGCAGTGGTGCTCTAGGCGGTCGCTTTGTTTGCTATGTTCATAGTGTTTGTAACTGCTAAATGGTATGCACATATTGCTATCGCATCAATAGTGGAGTGTCTACTCATCTATAGCGGAGTGTCTACTTATCTAAAGTGGAGTGTCTACTCATCTATAGTGGAGTGTCTACTCATCTATAGTGGAGTGTCTACTCATCTATAGTGGAGTGTCTTCTTATCGGTAGGGGAGTGTCTTCACATCGGTAGTGGAGTGTCTACTCATCTATAGCGGAATGTGTTCACATAAATAGTGGAATGTGTTCACATAAATAGTGGAGTGTCTACTCATCTATAGTGGAGTGTCTTCACATCGGTAGTAGAGTGTATACTCGTCTATAGTGGAATGTCTTGACATCGGTAGGAAGTGTCTTCACACCTGTAGTGGAGTGTCTTGTTTGACGCCAAGTCTAATAACTTGTTGATGAGAACTGACAGCGTTAGCATTGTCTCTTCAAACCTTATATATAAGGTGAGCTAAGTCTAAAGTTAAGTGGAGAGCTACAGTAGGAGGAAGTCTTCAATAGAGACAACGAAATTTCTTTGGATTCCCCGACCATATAATAATAGTGTTAAACTAGATATTATAGCCCGACAAACATTGGCGACAGCAATGCGTGAACTTCCCATGCATCTACTAAAGTTACTTGACAAAATATGAACTCAAGTCACGCAGATTTAGGAATCCCAATATTTGCTGCACCCCTTCCCCCATGATACGTCACTGCACACTTTTAATTCACGCCCATGAACTATATTAAATATTCTGATCTCCCAACCACTTTTAAACCGAATATTTTTTTACACCATACTTAAATTGAGACGGTTACATTTTCCAAAAATAAAATATTACGCACCAAACGCAGTTGCGTTATTAAAAAAAATCATTTAGCTTATAGCTATCACGAATTATATTTTTTGCGCTAGTAAACTCATTATTGAACCATGCTTTCTTTCAAACATATGGAATTATTTGTAATACACTCTCAATACCAAATACCCTGAATAAGAAGCAGTCAGCGTGCCCAGAAGCAGCCGGAAAAGGAAGCAGTCAACGAGTCACACCAGAAGCGTAATAATAATATATCTAAGAGATGCGATTTTTTTTTTAAATTTAAAAAAAAATAATAAATGAGATCGTCAAATAAGCCGGTTAGGTTTTGAGAGTTTGTTAATTGGCTCCAGTGACGTCACCATCCACAAATTGCGTCATTGATTAATGGTATTACGTGCAGAAGTTATTTTTTCTTAGAAATATCGTGTTCATTAACTGGTCATTCATCTTACACGTCAAACGTGTCTGGATTTCAGAGCAAATATGCAGATTATATTTAAAAGTCGATTATAAGCAGCAAGGTGGGGGAAAAAGCTGAGATTGCGACTATAACAAGCCATGGAGACCTTCTCACTGACTTGCCTTGATGCTGAACGATATTTTTTTTTATTGCTTTTAAAGGCATTGACTCTATAGAACGCACAGATTTATTCCAGACTAGGATTTCAATGGCCTTTTATACCAGGGCTGACAGCTGGATCTGAATTCTTCAATATGTCGGACTGCGCTCCCTTTTCACATGCTCTGTCGCGACACATTCAAAGGTGGGACTGCTTTCAATCGACATGGTGTCGAACTCGTAACAATTTTTACACGCCGGCTCTAAACGCAGTCTGTAGAAGAGGAAAATTGAATGTAACACTATTTATGAAGGCATTGGCCACCAATCTCAGCACACAAGTCACACACGTAGACTCAGCTGAGAGTCAGCTGACCCAGAATACCGACTTTACAGCACTGAGTGTGCGGCTGGCACTAACCAAAAAGTTAATCAGATACAAATAAATTTCTCTCCCCCCCCCCCCCAACAGCGGACCAGCGAGGCAGAAACCTTTGGCTCGAACGCCAATGGCCTGGCCCTTTTACAGCACGGAGTGTGCGGCTGGCACTAACCAAAAAGTTAATCAGATACAAATAAATTTCTCTCCCCCCCCCCCAACAGACGATCAGCGACGCAGAAACCTTTGGCTCGAACGTCAATCGCCTGGCCATTGTGGCTTCTGAGATCATGGTGACCTGCTCCCGGAGAGGTGACTGAACACGTTGGATTGGTGAATAATTACCAACAGGAATATGCAGACACCTTCTGCTGGTCGAATGTTACAGTATCATGGCCTACACGTGGTCACATCTATAGGTTCCTACACTTGTCGCATTGCAAGGTTCCTACACTTGTCACATTTAAAGGCTCCTACACTTGTCACATCGAAAGGTTCCTACACTTATCCCATCGAAAAGTTCTTAAACTTGTCACATCTAAAGCTTCCTAAACTTGTCACATCTAAAGGTTCCAATCATAACGATGATACTCTTTAAAAAAAATATATTTAAGACTGTTCAATATTTTGCGACTGAATATTTGTTCTAGAAACAAATTATACATGTGACGTATATTTTATTTAACACAATGCAAATCCACTTAAGCCAAGCGAATCTCATTCCCTTCTCCCTAAATGGTCATATCTCGTGTGGTCTTTGACTTGACCACTAACTGCATGTTTTTACTCACCCTGGACACACACTCTCAGAAAACCGTTCATCACATATAAAGCTTCTCCTGTGCACTCATAAATATGTGACGTGTGGCATACAGGGAAACCTCTGCTTAAGACAACAACAATAACCCACCACCACCCCACAAAAATTTTTTTTTTTTTTTTTTTTAAAATCTCACTTCCATTGACAACACAGACCGTACACGCAGCGGTGCATAGAGTTATACTGGATGATAATATTAGGAAATATCCTTGATATGGATATGAAACAGACTAGACATTTGTTTTAAAATATGAAACAATGAAATCAAGGGGCGAAGTACTCTGACGTCTGCTTATTGAATATATGGGTGCATGTCTTGAGACACCAGACAGTTCAACTGTTGTATGATGTGAACATGAGACACCAGACAGTTCAACTGTTGCATGATGTGAACATGAGACACCAGACAGTTCAACTGTTGCATGATGTGAACATGAGACACCAGACAGTTCAACTGTTTAATGATGTGAACATGAGACACCAGACAGTTCAACTGTTGTATGATGTGAACATGAGACACCCGACAGTTCAACTGTTGTATGCAGTAAACATGAGACACCAGACAGTTCAACTGTTGTATGATGTGAACATGAGACGCCCCCCAGGGCGGGCTCAAGGTACCGGCAACTCGGTCAGTTTCCATGGCCGAATAAAAGATGTCCAAAAATAGGTAAGATCATTGCATGTGGACTCCATGGAATAAACATAGAAATTTCAATACAAAGATTTGTTTATCCAAATCAGGGGTCTCAAACTCAAATCATCTGGGGGGGGGGGCACAGGAGGTAGAGTCTGAATGAGACTGGGCCGCATCAAGTATTTCACGAAAAAGCGATTACAAATTCAATGAAGTACAACTGTTAATTAAGTTTTCTAGAGAACTGGGCTTCACTGAATTCCTCCTACTCATTGTTGCCAAGCACCTGGAGGTGCTTGTTCTTACACTGCTGAGCAGCATGTTATAGCTTCAGTGAGGAAGCAACTGAGACCCTCAGTATAGCTTGAAGATGCTCATCAGTAAGTTTCGCCCTGAACTTTGACTTGTTAAACTTCATAGAGGAAAAGAGCTCTTTGCACAAATAGGTACTCCCAAAAAAAGGCACATGATCTGCTTGAACAACCTTGAAATCTCAGGGAAGGTGGAGGGCAATGCTCTCAATAATGCTGTCTGTTTTTCCATTCACCTCCCCGAAATTAGAATTGCACTGGCGATCAATCATCCCCATTTGAAGCACACAAAAAAAGGAGTGGGGTGGCATCTTCCAGATTAAAGGAGAAAGAGTCAACAAAAAATCTTGAAAAGTGGCTCCGTGTGTTTTGAAGTCTAAGAAATGTGATCAAATTCTTCCTGTAGCTTTGCAATGGCAACAGTATTGAATTGTATGCCAGAGTCCATGGGTACATTGCATGATGGGAAATGTCAGAGGTTTCTCTGAGAACCATAAGGCAAGTTTTGTGCAGAACGCCCTAAAATTGTCATAGGCAACACTGACAAGCTACCCTTGGTCTTGTAACTTCTAGTTGAGAATATTCAGCTCCAGTGTAATGTCTAAAGCAAAAAGCCAAGTCCATGAGCCATTTGGGATCACTTAGTACAGGAACAACAACCCCATCCTTCTCCACGAAGACTTTAACTGTTAAAACGTGTTCTAACAGTGAGAAGGAGCAGGCCATATTGATGAACTATTGATGCGAAGACACACGCTATTGTAGGGAGAATGAATGAAGATTTGTCTATCTTAGAAAAGGCCTTTTTGACTAGCTCTCTTTTTGAAAATGAGAAAGTTGACAGGCTCGGAATTCCCCTCACTCGTAAACACTAGCGGCGATTTTAATAGGGATACTTTGATACTGTGTCAGGTTCCTAATTTGACACAATTATAGTTGTGCATTACCCACCAACTGACTTTTTAAACTTTTCTCAAAGCGGCACTCTTGCCATGTTTGTCCCATAAAATGCTAAAAGTAAAAACTTTTAGTCCCGTTTTTAAAACGATTTTTACCATTATTATCAACCTCAAAACCAATCCAAACATAATAAAAATCACAATTAGACTTTTCGGTGAGATTCGACTGAAACCGTCGCGGAGGGTCACATTATAGAGATGAGAATGGGGAAAACGCGCGGGCCGCATTAACACTAAACTTTGCTGCCATGTAGCGGGCCGCAAAATATCGTCTTGCGGGCCGCACATGGAATGCGGGCTGCGAGTTTGAGACCCCTGATCTAAATGCTTGAAAAAAATGCTTTCGGTAGGCTAATTATTCGTACTGCCAAATACAATTTTAGAAGAACAATATCAATGTTCATTGTTTGCTTACAAAAAAACCAACCTACGTCAGAAACTCATTACATTTACCCATGCAAAAAAAAAAAAAAAAAAAAAAAAAAAAAAAATAAAATAAATTGTATGATTATACTTAAAAGGGGCACCAAAGTAAAGCCCCGTAGGGCCGGCCCTGGAGACGCCAGCCAGTGGAACTGTTTTATACAGTGAATGTGAAACAAATGTCTTTTGGTTGACAATAAATGAAAACACTCAAGAGTTGATATAGAGCAACTTAGTATATATGGATACATCACCAACACCTAGAGTTGATATAGAACAACTTAGTATACATATATATATATATCACCAACACCAAGAGTTGATATAGAACAATTTAGTATATATGGATACATCACCAATACCACCCCTCCCGCCGCTTCCCATGTATTTACCCTAGAGTAAATGTCAATGGTATACGTTTTGAGTAAAAAAAGAAATCAAAGAAACATGACCACATTCAACAACACATGCGACAACTCCACTGGCTTCCAATATCCTCTCGTATCAAGTACAAGTCTGCCAATCTTTGCTTCAACTCGTTCACTGACCCTCACTTTCCTGTCTATCTCTCTGAACTGTTGCTTCCTTACATCCCCACAAGACAACTACGCTCTTCCATTGACAATAGAACCCTCTCAATCCCAAGAACAAAAACTAAGACCATCGGTGAACGCTCCTTCTCTTTCAAAAAGTCCCTTAAAACTCATCTGTTTAGGTCCGCCTACGACCTGTGATGCACCCTCCTTGCCCTGCCTCATTTTCTGTCTCGGGTTGATCCTGTAGTATAGGCCAAAACGTGCCAAAGTGTCCTCGTTGTATAGCCATTTTAATTGTTTCTATAGTATAGTAGTTACTATCCTAGTGTCTCATTTTTATTTTACTTAGTTTACATGTTTTTAATAATTGTAAAGCGCTTAGAGCTTTAAGGTAAGCGCTATATAAAAATGCCTAAATAATCTTATAAGTGGCGTTCCTGGCACGAGTCCTCTCTTGCCACATCCTAAAGACGTTTTTGAGCTATAATATTAACTAAATCTCCATATTTCAACATTTTTTTTTTGCCCCTTCCACGGTCTTGTCAGTTCTGTGTTGTTTTCATTGTCCATTGTCTCCCTTTACCCGCCTTTGTTAATTTGCAGTTACACCGGGTATAGATATCAACCGTTTGACGCTTGCTGTTGCGGCCCTTTAGTCGGTCGTCTGGAATATCGAGCTGTGTGTCGCCTGGCCAGGTTGGCCTGACTGAGCTTAGCGTGGGGTCCGTTCCAACGACATGTCTGTGTTTACCCCCAGCCGTCTGATGTAGGCTTGCACTCGCGCTACCACGCATGCACTAAGCTAGGTTTCGTCTACAGTGAACTAATCTATTTTTCAACACTGAACTATATCCAGTTTTCAACTCTAAACTAATCTAGTTTTCAACACTGACCTAATCTAGTTTTCAATACTGAACTAATCTCCTTTTCAACTCTGAACCAATCTACTTTTGAACACTGAGCTACGATTTCCATGTCACATAGACTCTCATTGGTAATGCTTGGTTATGTAAAGAAAAAAATATGTAAATTTCACAGCTATTATCAGATAAATCCGCGACCTTACATTCCACCATTTGACTAAACATTGAACTTTGAATGTACATGTTAGGCTATCTCGTACAGGTGGGAGAAACACATTTTAAAAAGTTAGCCCTACCCACCAGTGGCGTAAGAGGGTCGGTGCGGATGTGGCTGTCCGCCACGGGTGGCAATAATATATATATCGAGGGGTGGGGGGAGCTTTTTTCTGCGGAATAGCAGGACATTTCTTTTTAGGGAAATGGGGGCGTCAAAAATCCTGGCCCGACCCCCGGGGCAGCACTAACCTAGCTACGCCACTGTCGAGTCCTGCATCACCGCGTCTTATATAAATTATAGAGTCATCTCGCAACGCAATTTTCCCATAAGCACAGTTAAGCACCAGTACACCAAATCACAGGACGAAACAATAAGTATTTATTTCAGCACAGGAGGATACATTAGGACACACGGCCGATAACAAAACACAAGACATCAAAAAACGAGGCACGCATGCGTCTAACAAAAGACATTAAAAACAAGGCACACATTACGTCTAACACAAGACATTTACAAAAAAGTTAACGGTTAAAATGGCTGAAATCATGATTCCATGTCGTGTTGTTGACGTCCCGCCATTCATGGACGCCTGTATGGCATACGTCACAGGGGACACAAAACCAGCACGGGAAATATGCACGCGGAACAAACAAACAAAAAGTCACCAGAACCGCACTAAATATCGAGCTGTTTGGGAAACAGTCGCTGTAAGTAAGCGAAATTGGCCGAGTGCGAGATGGCTGCTAGCAGGAGTTCAGTCAGACGGGATCTATCGATTATGTTAACTCGGCCGTGTCCCTACCTGCGTCTTTTTTTCTTTGAAAAAAGTAGGTGGAAAAAAAATATAGCAGAGTCAAGAAAGTAGAAGCTTTAGAAAACGAGAGTGTGGAAGAAAAAAAAAAGGGGGGGGGAGGGCTGGTTCCGTCCATTTCATGGCTTCAACACAAACAAAAACTTGCATAATTTTGTCTGAGTTTTTTTGTTTTTTTTTCTACCCTAGAAGTTTGGTAACCTAGTTTTTTTTTAGTGTGGTGGGGTATCGAGTGGGGAGAATTAGAGCGTAACTGCGACGACATCAAACTCAATCGCATTCAGTGTCACTCAAACAACGCCTCGCATGGCGTAGGGTGGTGACAAATTGAGTTAATACTCAGTGGCTTATTGAGACACAAGCTCAACGTATTGCGTTTATGGAGACACAGGATTAATTTTTTTTTTTTTTAAATTGAACTAAAGACACGATTTGCAAACTAATGTGTATAATGTACACGGCACACTGATGGTGCGCCACATGTATGTCTAGGCACATTGGTTGTTCAGTTCATTATCGACTGTATTGCACATGGTGTTGTTTGACACGTGGTGTTGTGTGGCATAGGATGTTGTATGGGACATGATGTTACTGAAGTTTGACATTTTCCAGAACACAAAAAAAAAAATGTTGTCTTTTTTGCAGATCATCGACAGTTCTCTAAACACAAGGCCACCTTGCATATTTTCACGGCACATCAATGTGCCACGTCAAACTGGTTAAGAATCAGTGAGTGCCGCATAAGACTCCTGTTAACCACAGAGGGCTGTTGGCTACTATATATCTTTGACTGGCTGAACTCGCAGTCCTTGACACCGACCAACATCTGAAATGCCACTTGAACGCCGTAAAGATACCCCCCCCCCGCCCTTTTTTTTTACACCCTTTCCCTCAGCGAGTCATTCAGAGACCTTTAGTACCGGTACTGAACGTAGGTACGCCTATCTGACCTCAGATGCTTTTAGTGCCGTCCAGGGCGGTACATGGCTGTAAGAGACGTGTCTAAGTTTGTCAAGGAATGGGGAAGTGAAGTTCAAGTTGTATTACAACCATGTCTGACCTCAATTCGGCCCTCCTGGTTTTGGTGGGCGGGGGGGGGGGGGGGGGTTGGGGGGGTTTGAACTACTGTCAATGGTTGTGTATGGCGGTAAGGGGTCAGTTTTCCAAACCCACCCATCCAAAGTTAATTGAGACTTCAATTTCTTAGCAGATAATTAAGATTGTGGATGAAGTAATCTTTGAAAATATAATATAGATTTTGACTGTGAGGAGAGATCATTGGTGGGATTGAAGAGTTCTCCATACGCTTCATTGAACCCATTCAAATTAATTTTTCATTAGATTAAATTGTAAGCCAACCCAATAATTTACAAAACGAATACGTACAGAATAACCCTGGACAACGAATGTAAGAATTGTGCGATGCATCCTTTCTTCGCCTTAACAGAAATCTCTATCCATAAAAGTTAACTGAGACATTTTATTCAAGGAGATTGGTGTACAGAATGTGCCATCTCGACATGATACGTCGGCCTGGGATATTGCTTCGCCGCGTCCTATTCAACGGAAGGAAGCAGAATATTTCCACGTGGAACTAAAACCTCGTCTTCATGACTAGAAGACTCTGTTCACATTTGACCCAGAACACAATGGTTGTCTCAGGGTGAGAAATGTGTGCCCGGTGACAGGGGGGAAATAAAGGCAACCAAGTTTCAGAACTGATAGGTTTAAAAAGTCCTGGAAACAGTAACGCGCTGTCAATGCGTGTCAAGATAGAATGCCATACGAGACAAAAGACTTTCAATACTGACAACAAGAGGTGAAATTTTATCGAAATAGATATCCTTTAAATTGAATCGTTAAAAGTGTATATTTGTGTTCAGATAGCAACTATGTCACGGGGGACTCCATCTTAATGAGAAGGGTTGACTGTCGGAGGAGAACTTTTAGATAATAAGAAGTAAACAAAGGTGAGAGGAAAACCTGGAGGACGTTAACAGAAAGTGAACGTTTCGGCCAAAAAAACCTTCGACAGCAAAACCAGTTAAAAACATAGACTGACACTCTCAGCTTGTTGCATAGATATGTAGTCTTCGAGACAGACACTCTCAGCTTGTTGCATAGATATGTAGTCTTCGAGACAGACACTCTCAGCTTGTTGTACAGATATGTAGTCTTCGAGACAGACACTCTTAGCTTGTTGTACAGATATGTAGTCTTCGAGACAGATACAGACTCTCTCAGCTTGTAGGTGTAGTCTTCAAGAAAGAGAGAAACACTCTTGCCTTGTTCTAAAGATAAGAAGTCTACAAGAAATGGTAGACATATTCAACTACGGAAGTGACGTTCACTTTCTGTTAATGTCCCTCTTCTTCGGGTTTTCCCTTTACCCTTTGTATAGCTCTTATTCCTTCAGCCTGAACGCTGCCCACCCCCCACCCCCGGCCCCCCGGTAGTTCTCTTTTGAATAACAGCCATGTTTGCTCACACTCTGCACAGAGTTACATGTAGCTTATAGCATATGTTTGTTGCCTGGAGCGACTGACAGTGAAAGATAGCAGCAAGACAGAAGATTCGAGGTCTGTAACAAAGATAATTCAATGTAAACCAAAAACCCTGTCAACAACAGGCGAGCTTCTCATGAGTGCACACGAGGTGCGTCTCACAAAAATATATGCATTATTTGTACCCTCATTGGTCCATTACAATATTTGATATTTGGTCATTGATGTATGCATTATGTGTACTCTCATTGGTCCATTAGAATATTTGACATTTCCTCATTGGTATGTTGAGATATTTGATAATCTCATTGATTTTTTGGAGATATTTGAAAATACCATCGGTTTGTTGAGATATTTGACAATGTCAATGGCTTGTTGAAATATTTGATAAGGGTACCTCCCATTGGTCTATTTAAATGAATGTCTGCGCAAAGGTGATACCATTTCCGAAGATGGCATAATTCCTCCGTACGTTTCTAGTATTTTCCCCTGCACCAATAGAATCTCTCAAATTCCATATACTATGAAACTGTTAAGCATAAATGTGTCATAGATCAAAGTGTCTCAATCATAATCAACATTTAACCACCAATAAACATTCCATATTTTCCCACAATTCAATTAGCTTGAACATTACACATTTTGAACTCGCTATATTTTAAGATACTGGTCAATTAGCAGTTTGTTTAAATTTCTAAATTTACGTTATTTTCCTAGTGCAGGGGTCTTACGAATGTTGGTGTGCAACGGGTTTCGGGGGAGTTGCGAATGGTGGCGTCTTATGGATGGTGGGGGTCTTTACGCTTTGCGAGTTGATCCAAAAGAAAACCAGCAAAGCGTTTGATCGCCCACTTAAACTGGTGACTGTGCTGACTCGGGCGAAGCTGTCTGTGTTGTCCTAATGCTATCCTGTTACAGGTTAGTCAAATAACGTGTATGGACCACCGAACATTGACGGATTGCCGCAGAGTTTATTCTCATGACTGTTGACGGGGTGCAGAGTTTGTTCAGTGCTTTGAAGATAACAGTAGTAAAACCGGAGAATTCACTTTGGTGTGATTCTCATTGGTGGGATTCTCATTGATGGGATTCTCATTGGTGGGATTCTCATTGGTGCGATTCTCATTGGTGCGATTCTCATTGGTGCGATTCTCATTGGTGCGATTCTCATTGGTGGGATTCACATTGGTGCGATTCTCATTGGTGGGATTCTCATTGGTGCGATTTTCATTGGTGGAATTCTCATTGGTGCGATTCTCATTGGTGGGATTCTTATTCGTATGATTCTCATTCGTGGGATTTTCTCATAGGTATGATTCTCTAAGGTGTGATTCTCATTTGTGTGATTCTCATTGGTGTGATTCTCATTGGTGACATTCTCATTGGTGCGATTCTCATTGGTGGGATTCTCATTGGTGCGATTCTCATTGTTGTGATTCTCATTGGTGGGATTCTCATTGGTGGGATTCTCATTGGTGGGATTCTCATTGGTGGGATTCTCATTGGTGCGATGCTCATTGGTGGGATTCTCATTGGTGGGATTCTCATTGGTGGGATTCACAATAATGAGATTTAAATTGGTGGAAGTTACTGAGCGTTATTTTGGTTACATATATTATAAACATTCCAATTTGTGACATACCAATAATCTCCCATTAAGTTATTGACGAGATCCCGATGATATCCCATTAATCTTTGATTAGATCCCCATTATCGCCCATGAAGTCACTGACCAGATCCCTATTATCTCCCATTAGGTCATTGACGAGATCCCCATAATTTCCCATCAGGTCATTGACGAGATCCCCATAATCTCCCTTCAGGTCATTGACGAGATCCCCATAATCTCCCATCAGGTCATTGACGAGATCCCCATAATCTCCCATCAGGTCATTGACGAGATCCCCATAATCTCCCATCAGGTCATTGACGACATCCCCATAATCTCCCATCAGGTGATTGACGAGATCCCCATAATCTCCCATCAGGTCATTGACGACATCCCCATAATCCCCCATCAGGTCATTGACGACATCCCCATAATCTCCCATCAGGTCATTGACGACATCCCCATAATCTCCCATCAGGTCATTGACGAGATCCCCATAATCTCCCATCAGGTCATTGACGACATCCCCATAATCCCCCATCAGGTCATTGACGACATCCCCATAATCTCCCATCAGGTCATTGACGAGATCCCCATAATCTCCCATCAGGTCATTGACGACATCCCCATAATCTCCCATCAGGTCATTGACGAGATCCCCATAATCTCCCATCAGGTCATTGACGACATCCCCATAATCTCCCATCAGGTCATTGACGACATCCCCATAATCTCCCATCAGGTCATTGACGAGATCCCCATAATCTCCCATCAGGTCATTGACGACATCCCCATAATCTCCCATCAGGTCATTGACGAGATCCCCATAATCTCCCATCAGGTCATAGACGACATCCCCATAATCTCCCATGCCAGCGGTTGGTCTTGTTTATCACAGTGGTAAGCTTTAGGAGATTGTTTTGTCGGATTTCTTTCACTCAACTCATTCAACAGCCCGTGGTATGGAGCGTTTTTAAATAAAAAAATAAATAATACTATTTGTTGAGGCATGTGTCCTGACGAATGCCGCACAGCGTCGTGTATTACCTAAACTTGCGTGTTTATATTATCGCAGTGGGTCCAACAAAAAAAAAAAACAACAAAAAAAAAAGGACCACCAACAAGGAATAATCTATTTAAGCGGAGGTTTACAAACAAACGAATGAGCAAACGAAAAACAAACAAACAAAAAACCAACAAAAAAAAAACAACCAAACACAAAACGAAGGAAAAAACAAGAAAAGACATTAAAAACAAACAAACAAACAAACACACAAAATAAAGGTAGCAACAAGAAAATACATTTAAAAAAGAAAAAAAGCACAAAAAAAAGGAAACGACAAGAAAAGACATGAAAAAAGGGAAGAAAAAATGAAGAACTTACAAATCCGTATCCTCTGCTCTTGCCCGTCTGTCTATCCGTAATGACAACTGCCTCCTCAATGTCTCCGAACTTGTCGAAGTACTCCCTCAGGCTCTGGTCGGTGGTGTGGTAAGGGAGGCCCCCGACGAAGATCTTCGTGTACTGCGTGTCCTTTTGGCCGGTGATGGACAGGACGGAGGGCGCGGTGACGGCCATGGCTGACGGGGAGGTCAGGGGCGAGACGCTGGACTGGGACGGGGCGCGAACGAAGTAGACTCCTGGTTCAATGGTGCCGGTTGGAGTGGCGCCCGCAGGAAGGGTTCTGAAGGCGTTCGGGTGAATTTTTTTTAGAAACGCTGCTGACGGACGGCGTCGTAATCTGTCGGGATGGGTTTCACTTCGTGACGGGTGGTTTTTATTGTGATCGCCCGATGTCAAATTCGTGAAATATGTTTTTTTTTATTGGGATCGCCTGATGTCAAATTCGTGACAGACGGTTTTAATTGTGATCGCCTGATGGCAAGGCTAGATATATTTCAAAACTAATTCAAGCCCTCAATGCAGACCTCTTATGTATATCAGAGCGATTTTACAGAAGCTAAAACTGGCTATTCGAACGAGCTTGAACAATGAACAGATTAGAGTAGACTTGTTTTCTGTAGGTCAAGGTGTGACAACTTGTTAGACCTGGAAAAAGAAGAAGATACGTGATTAGGTAAAGACATGATATGAACACTAAATGCAGAGGAATCAAATATGGATGTGTTATAAATATATAAATATATATATATATATATATATATATATATATATATATATATTAGATACGTGATTAGGTAAAGACATGATATGAACACAAAATGCAGAGGAATAAAATATGGATGTGTTATAAATATATAAATATATATATATATATATATATATATATATATATATATATATTGCCGGTCTGGGATGTGACGCGACAGGTTTGTCTCAATGCCATGGCCGAGAAGTTTGTGAAGACGTCATGATGACATTAATAATGGATATATAAGGGATACACTGTCTTTGAAGAGTTTTTTTTAAAAGGATAGTTTTTCGTTATAGAAGATGTTATCTTCTTTGTGATAGATTGTTTACTCTTGTTGATGTTTAAAGGTGTTATCTTATTGATGTTAAAAGGTGTTACGGATGGTAAAAGGGGCTACTGGTTGTCGACCACGTTGACTGATGACGTTGACTGATGACGTCTTTGCTCCATTTTTCTATTCAATATCAATAAACGCATGCTACGCATGATCGATTATTTGCTACTGTTCTGTGGAAATCAATTGGTTAATTTCAATAGAGAGTAACCAGGAAAACCTGTTCGTTTATTTGATTGATCTTTCCAAGCCTGGAACCTTCACGCGTATGACGGTCGACTTCTTGCAGAATCCCCTCTCACTACTTGACAATAAACATATTTTGTTGCATGGCTTCGTTTCTTTTAGAAAACCATCGAATCGAACGCCATACACACATTAAAAACCTATTCCCAAGGCACATGTATTACTTTATCTGATCAATATTAATATCGTGTGTTGCACTGAAGAGACAACCCCCGCCTCACACCCCCCCCCCCCACAATGTTATTTTAGAAGTCTTGCCCCGATGATACATTTTAACGACGCCGCATTGACAACAAACTTAATGCTGGTCATTCAATACATTCCATCAAAATGTTTCCATTGTTGTCCTAGGACATTCTATGACATTCTAGGACATTCTGGAACATTCGAGGACATTCTAGGACATGGGTTGGGAAACCTCTGAATGTTGTGCCGAAGTTTCATAATTTAATTCATTCAGCGTGCCCACAACTTATATGTCCACATGATGCTACCTGCTCTGCCATATTTTTATACAAAAATATATATTATTTTTGGGCGTTGTCTCCCACGTGCCATTTAAAAATGTACATGCGTGCCACCTTTGACACGTGTGTAACGTGTCATGGGTAGCCTGTCTCTGAGTTTAGGCCACGACGAATCTGTAAGTGATTGTTACTGAAAAAATGTGTAAGAGAAATTAGTCGGGTGTTTACAATTCTAGGTAGAAATGAAGTAAAAACCGAAGGCCCCTCTCTCCCCCCACCCCCCCCTAAACGCCCTATTGATCCAATAACGAATGTGTCAGAAGAAGAATGTGCTGTCCAGTTGGACTAACTGGTCAAAGAATGGTCTGTCAAGTTGGACTAACTGGTCGAAGAATGGTCTGTCAATTTAGACTAACTAGTCAAAGAATGGGCTCTCAAGTTGGACTAACTGGTCAAAGAATAGGCTGTAAAGTTTGACTAACTGGTCAAAGAATGGGCTCTCAAGTTAGACTAACTGGTGAAAGGATGGGCTCTCAAGTTGGACTAACTGGTCAAAGAATGGGCTCTCAAGTTGGACTAACTGGTCAAAGAATGGGCTCCCAAGTTAGACTAACAGGTGGTCGAATGTAGAACAGTAAAAGACTATGGAAAAGGCAAGTTAAAAGAAAGTTGTGGAGAAAAGTGGGTACTCTACAAATTCTTTGCTGCACGTGAGCTGTGTATAGATTTAAATAACACATGAAATTACGACATAAAAAAAGTTCAATGATATGAGAGACGGTTATGGTGAAAGATGAAAGACTTAGGAAAGGTGAGAGAAGACCTGGTGGGATCAGAGCAAAAAAACTTATTAAAAGCATTTCATCAGTTGCGAGATTCTTATTGAGATTAAGAATAAGAGAGGGAGAGAGCGAGGGGGTGGAGACAGAGAGAGAGAGAGAGGGGGGGGGTGGAGACAGAGAGAGAAAGAAAGAGAGAAATATGGAGAAAGGGGAGGGAGAGAGACAGAGAGAGAGAGAGACAGAGAGAGAGAGACAGAGAGAGAGAGAGGGGGAGAGAGAGAGGGGGAGAGAGAGAGGGGGAGAGAGCGAGGGGGTGGAGACAGAGAGAGAGAGAGAGGGGGGTGGAAACAGAGAGAGAAAGAAAGAGAGAAATATTGAGAAAGGGGAGGGAGAGAGACAGAGAGAGAGAGAGAGAGAGTGATAGAGAGACAGAGAGAGTTAGACAGAGGGAGACAGAGAGTGAAGAGTGGTGTTAGATGTTAATTACAAGTAAACTGCTCCAGTGGAAATACTTTCTCGGTTTCTCTATACTCATTGCCAAGTCGCCTCTTTTCTTTGATAGCGACTAAAACCTTTTTTTTTTTAAATTCCCTGATTACAAAAAAATTTTTTTAAAAATTGTTCATTTATGTTGTACCTGAAAGGAAATATAGTTCATTCAAAAAGTTAACTTCATTAAGACATCGTTCGTTAAAAGTTATCTCAAACGGAGAAAGATTTTGCCTAGACGCGATTAAAAATAAATCAAAACTAGTATACAAAGTCACACGGAATCTAGTGAGGTGTTAACAACTATCTTACAGCATCCAGTGTAGGAGGAATAAAGCTCATGAAGAATCCATGTATTGGATAACCAAGCTCATGCCGCTTCCATATTTGGATTACCAGTGTTCATTCAGTTTCTAGCACGGATAACCGAATCTCGTGCCGTATCCATATATTGGATTACCTATGGTGATACAATAAACGCTTAAGAAGTACCATTCAAATTTTAAAAAAAAGTATCCAGTTTTTGAATGACCGATCCAAAAATTGAAGGTCAAAGTTAAAACAATATCCAGAAGTTGACAAAGAAGGTCGTACAGTATCCAGGGGTTGGATTTAAAAAGCTCATACAACATCCACGAGGTTGGAATACAAACGTTCAAACGGTATCCAGGGGTCAGAAGACCAATAATGGATAATGATGTTCACAGTGTCCATGCATGTATATCTCAACAAAGCCACACCACGCGCGGACGCTATCAAGACTGTCTGACACAAAAACAAATTGATCCAAAAAATTAAGACACGTCAGGGCTGAATCAGGACACAAGCGTACATGCGTACACGTGTACAAGTGGGAACTGATAGTGTGTACCTTTTCGAGGTCTACACACACGCTCGCCTTTCTCTCAATCTTTTTCGCTTCGACTGATTGATAATTAATTATCAATTTTTCCCGCGAAAGTTTTCAAGTGATCCACGCTTATCTGAAACGGCGTCGAAAGTTAGACCAGTGCGCACCGGGCAGCTCATAATGAGAGGACGTATCGTGGCTTGGGCTGATAAAGACGTGCCTGCTAAGAGGGCACTTTCAGTATCACCAGGTGATTTGGTAAGTCTTAAGTGGCCCCGGTTATAACCGAGCGGAGGGGAAACATGGCATGAAACGTAGGGTACGTGTGGGGAGGGGGGGGGGCATGAGTCGAACCTGGGTATTGTGTCATGGAGAGTTGAACCTGGTCCCTTATGGCTTATAGATTGAACCTGGTCCCTTATGGCTTATAGATTGAACCTGGTCCCTTATGGCTTATAGATTGAACCTGGTCCCTTATCATGCCTTATGGCTTATAGATTGAACATGGTCCCTTATGGCTTATAGATTGAAACATGGTCCCTTGTGTCTTATAGATTTGATTGACATGGTCCCTTATGTCTTATAGATTGAACCTGGCCCCTTGTGTCTTATAGATTGAACCTGGTCCCTTGTGTCTTATAGATTGAACCTGGTCCCTTGTGTCTTATAGATTGAACCTGGCCCCTTGTGTCTTATAGATTGAACCTGGTCCCTTGTGTCTTATAGATTGAACCTAGGCACAATTTTGACATTTGATACAGAAATGAAGAGACAAAGTACGAGGAAGGAGGAGAAAGAGAATGAAAGCACCTTTAAAAGAAGGAATGAAAGACGTAAAAAAAAAATGAAAGAAGAAAAAACATGAAAATGAATGAAAGAAAACAGGGTAAAAAAGAAAGAAAAAAAGAAAGAATGAACGAAGAAAAGAATGAAAGAAAGAAAGAAAGAAAGAAAGAAAGAAAGAAAGAAAGAAAGAAAGAAAGAAAGAAAGAAAGAAAGAAAGAAAGAAAGAAGAAAAGAAAGAATGAAAGATAGAAAGGGAAAAAGAAAAAAGGAGGAAAAGAAAGAACGAAACGACGATTGAAGGAAAGATGGAAGAACGAATGAAATGAGGACAACACGAAAGCAAGAAGATAAGGGAAAAAATGAAGGAAGAAAAGAGGAAAGTACGAATGAAAGAACGAAGGAAAGAAAGAGATACTAAAAGGTTCAGTAGCTTCCAGAGAATTTCATGAATTATGCATTAGCTTGCGAAGGTGATTTGATTTTCGTGTGGCAAAGGTGTGTGGCAAAGGTGTGTGGATAAGGTGTGTGGCAAAGGTGTGTGGCAAAGGTGTATGGGGCGGAGTGTGCCGCCTCCTGGAATAAAATACGTACCAAGAACAGAAGGCTGTGCTGAACACAAGGATATCTAGAACAGGTAACGTCACGGGAGGGGCGAGGAGGGAACAGAATCAAACTTTGGGAGATGTGAGGAGGGAACAGAATTGAATTACGGGAAGTGTGAGGAGGGAACAGAATTGAATTACGGGAGGTGTGAAGAGGGAACCGAATCAAACCTTAGGAGATGTGAGGAGGGAACAGAATTGAATTACGGGAGATGTGAGGAGGGAACAGAATCAAACTTTGGGAGATGTGAGGAAGGAACAGAATTGAATTACGGGAGGTGTGAGGAGGGAACAGAATCAAACTTTGGGAGATGCGATGAGGGAACAGAATTGAATTTCGGGAGGGGTGAAGAGGGAACAGAATCAAACTTTGGGAGATGTGAGGAAGGAACATAATCGAATTACGGGAGGTATGAAGAATGGGGTGAATCAGAAGCTATAAAACATTGCGAAAGAACCAAGTCAAAGCTTAAAATAGATCTTAGTCTTCACGTTAAAAGCAATGTACATTTTGTGCTATTAACATTGTGTACACTTGCTGCAAAATAAACGAAGTACACAAGATGTTTAATATGGGGTACTCTAGATGTTAAATACACGGGGTAATCTAGTTTTTAAATATACGGGGTACTCTAGATGTTAAATATACGAGGTATTCTATATGTTAATTATACGGTGCAAACTTTAAAGTTTAAATATTGAAATAAAATTCAAATATTGTAGAACATATTGACATAATATTCAGATATTGTAGCACAGATTGACATAATATTCAGATATTGTAGCAAATATTGACATAATATTCAGATATTGTAGCACATACTGACAACCAATCACAGGTTCCCAAACCCCAGAGATAATGTCGCTGAACAGTGATCACAAAGTTTTCGATTAATTAAAGATATATATATTTTTTTTTTGAATGAAAGAGATAATGTTTTTTGAACAACTTTTAAAATTTTAGCTAGAGTTTGAACCAACACATTCCACCGATACCTGTCTGACCTGATCAACATCAAGTGCTGAAATGAGTGAAGTTCAACCCATACATCAGAGTTCAAAGTTATCATGTTATCTTCATTTAAATATGCATAAACCGCAATAGACTTAACGTATGATTCTTAAGAAGTAAATAAACAAACAATCTTTATAGTTTTTACACAACATAAAAGCAATTTTTTAAAAAAAATTTGTATGAAAGCCTTACCTCAAAGTGTCATTCATTTGAACGTGCTAAAAAATTAAGTTTGAACCAAGCGTCCAAATCCTGTGGGAGACTTCGCGAGGCCCTCCTCCCACTACTTAAACACCAAATGACTTACAACATAGGCTATTTCAAGAACATAGAAAGCTCTAGCCCAGCGACACTCACCTTCAGCATGGCATCAAATGTAAGAGCAAAGCCGACATCAATCAAACAACAAACACATGGAGTGTTACAAATAGAACGGTTTCCTTGGATTTTTTCCCCCCGAGAACAAAATACTTGGCACATTCGCTCTCGCGGTTACAAGTAGGTCATCTTATATCACTTACTCTCAAACAGTAAATTTAAGTAGGTCATCTAGCAATCGTGTACTCTCTCGCGGTAAATCAGAGTAGGTCATCCGCCATGACTTACTCTCACACAGCCTTTCAAAGTAGGTCATTCACAATCACGTTTTCTTATACAGTACAGAAAAGCATGGTCATCCATCCATCCCTCACTTATTCTCACACAGTATACTGAAGTAGGTCATCCACCACCACCTACTCTCACACAATACACACAGTTAGGTAATCCACCCATACAGTACCAAGAGCATGTCACGCACCGCCCTATTACCGCACACAGTACCAAACGTATGTTTTGCACCATCACTTACTCTCAGAGCGTGAACTCAACTAAAACATATGTTTTCAGTACAGTACGTAACTTTGAGCAAGCATCTCAACGTGAGAGTGTCGAATTGGCACCCTAATTAAAGTGATACGTTATCTGCTTGAAAGACGACCCAAGTTGCAGAACGCAAAATAAAATAATACTAATGCACATTGAATGCTGAAATCGTTTTTACAGCTTAAGGCAGTTACCCTGAGCTTGAATGCCTGGTAGGATGGATCTTCACAAACCATGTGTTAGAACGTAACTACTTATCATCGTAATCAGTAATTAATACAATGTCATGTGTTGATCTGCAGCACACCACATACGAGTAACTGGTCATTGGCGTCTACTGTCTCAGGCCTTCCAATCCTCACAAATTAGCACTCGCAACCAGTGAAATATCCTCATCAACGCCAGGCACAGAAACATTGCAAATCCGCTCTACGTGCATAGGAGCCAAAAATAATCAATAAATTGATCGTGGGCCCATGATATATAGAAGAATAAGAAGAAGTGGTGTCTTTCTTTCACTCCCAGCCGGAGGGTCATTGGGCAAGAAAGTTAAATGTGAGAGGAGAGTGACATCATCAGAAAGTAGCATCGCTAAGAGAAAGTTTGCACCAGTAAGAGGCGGGTTACGTCACCAAGAGGGCTACATCACCGAGTAGAGCGTCACATCACTGAGTAGAGTGTCACATCACCGAGTAGAGTGTCACATCACCGAGTAGAGCGTTACATCACAGAGTAGAGTGTCACATCACAGAGTAGAGTGTCACATCATTGAAAAGTTGCTTACACTGTTGCGGTCTCTTTAATATGCTCTGGTATATAGTGTGAAAGAGAGAGGGGGGAGGGCAAGAGAGAGGGAGAGAGAGAGAGGAGGGAGTGAGAGAGGGGAGAAAAAGATCCCCCTCCCTCTCTCCCCTCTCTCTCCCCCCTCTCTCCCCAGGGAGAGAGGGGAGAGAGAGAGGGGAGGGAGAGAGGGGAGGGAGAGAGGGGAGGGAGAGAAGGGAGGGAGAGAGAGTGTGATAACGTGAGAAAGAGAGTGAAAGAGAGTGAAAGAGAGAGGGAGAGAGAAATGCGAGAGAGAAAGGGGAGTGAGAGAGGGGAGGGAGAGAGAGTGAGAGTGAAAGAGAGAGAGAATGAGAGTAAGAGAGAGAGAGTGTGTGGAAGGAAGAAGGCACGTAGTGGTGTTTTTGAATATTGATCTTGGTGTTGTTACCAATTGCGCCCCGACTTAACGAAGTTACTGAACTACTTATGCAAGTAGAAGCTGGTAACGTGTTCTAACAAAGCATTTAATAGGTCTCCAAAGCACTAAATAGGTCAGCAAAGCATTAAATAGGTCACCAACGCATTAAATAGGTCTCCTAAATGTTGGAAACAACCTGCGTCAGCAATCATTTCTAGCAGAAATGAAGCACGTTCTCCCAATACTTCCCCCATCTAACATACCCCCCCCCCCGTTTCGAGGAAAGTGGGCTAGGGGGTGGGTAATCATAACGTGGTCAAGATTGTACCCAAACCAGACGTCTTATTATACAACACAGCAAGGCTTGTGTGGTTCAAGGCAGAAATCAGTAACGCCAGTTATCAAACCAGTGATCCCGTTAATCCTGCTCCAATGCTACTGCTACTTTAGTTGCAGGCTGATCGTTCTTTCATTAAACCATTAGGTTGGTCTGTGTCTGCTCGCATAAACTGGGACGTGTGGTCTGTGTCTGCTCGCATAAACTGGGACGTGTGGTCTGTGTCTGCTCTCATAAACTGGGACGTGTGGTCTGTGTCTGCTCGCATAAACTGGGACGTGTGGTCCGTGTCTGCTCGCACAAACTGGGACGTGTGGTCTGTGTCTGCTCGCACAAACTGGGACGTGTGGTCTGTGTCTGCTCGCACAAACTGGGACGTGTGGTCCGTGTCTGCTCGCACAAACTGGGCCGTGTGGTCTGTGTCTGCTCGCACAAACTGGGCCGTGGGGTCTGTGTCTGCTCGCACAAACTGGGACGTGTGGTCTGTGTCTGCTCGCACAACCTGGGACGTGTGGTCTGTGTCTGCTCGCACAAACTGGGACGTGTGGTCTGTGTCTGCTCGCATAACCTGGGACATGTGGTCTGTGTCTGCTCGCATAAACTGGGACTTGTGGTCTGTGTCTGCTCGCATAAACTGGGACGGGTGTCTTTGGAGGAACGTTTCTAAAGGAAAGAACATGTTTAGGTGTTGCCCTTTTCACAAGGACATTGTGGTGGTGTTTTTTGTTAAGGAATTAATGCTTAGACTTTGAAACAATTGATCACACTTTCTGAGAAAGAATTCAACATTTTTTTTTTTTTTTTTGAATTGGCAGAAAAGGATTGAGGTTAAGAATGTGTGAGAAGGTAGAGGTGGTGTACCTCCACCTTCTCACAAATTCTTAACCATCTGTTATGTAATAATGTTGGGTTCAATTTAGAACAAAAATCTTCCCAAAATTACTGTTATTATTGACTTGATTTAAGCTGTGTGTTGGATAGTGTTATGTTTTTAATTAAAAAAGTTTTAATGCACATATTTCGTTATATGATCCAAAGGACTTTGAGAGGTTTAAATAGGTTGCTAGAGTCAATAGGTGGCTAGAGTAAGTAGGTTGCCAGCGTAAATAGGTTGATGGAGTAAATAGGTTCCCAGAGTAAATAGGTTGACGGAGTAAATAGGTTGCGAGCGTCAAAAGGTTGCCGGAGTAAATACGATCACAGAGTAAATAGGTTGCCAGAGCCAATAGGTTGCGAGAGTCAAAAGGTTGCGAGAGTCAAAAGGTTCCCAGAGTCAATAGGTTGCCAGAGTCAAAAGGTTGCCACATGTCAACTCTTTGGACAGAAAGAACCTAAAGAAACGTTCGTCTCACAGGTGTCGATGAGAAACCTTCCGAAACCAAAAGAACCCAGTAGTGTTGTCAAGAGAACACAGAAGACAATAAAACCCATACATACATGATGGAAACATTCAACCATTCAAATATTTGGTGTTTGTTGTTTGGTGTTTGGTGTCTTGTGTTTGGTGATTGTTGTTTAGTGTTTGGTGTCTGGTGTTTGTTGTTGGGTGTTTGGTGTCTGGTGTTTGTTGTTTGGTGTCTGGTGTTTGTTGTTTAGTGTTTGGTGTCTGGTGTTTGTTGTTTGGTGTCTGGTGTTTGTTGTTTAGTGTTTGTTGTTTGGTGTTTGGTGTTTTGTGTTTTGTGTTTTGTGTTTGGTGATTGTTGTTTTGTGTTTGTTGTTTGGTGTTTGTTGTTTGGTGTCTGGTGTTTGTTGTTTGGTGTCTGGTGTTATATTTTTAACGTCCAGTCATAGCTATTATAAATATAAATATTAAGGAATTAAGTTCCACAAACATCTGACATGATACATGACAACATCTGACATAATACGATACAACGTCTGACATGATACATTCCAACATCTGACCCGATACTTTACACGATCTGACATAACACATTACACCATTCGACATGACACCTTACACGCTCTGACATAACGCATTACATAATCTGACATGATACATTACAGCATCTGACAAGATGCATTACAACACCTGACGTAATACAATACAATGTAACTGAGCTTATTTTTCTTTTCAGCCCAAACAAATTTTTCTCTCCTCAAATTCCATTATCAACCTTGTATCAGCGTGTATGTCTTCAGACTATCTAGACAACGCCGGGTCTAACTTCAATGTTAGGATATATTGCAATTGGGAGTGCATCTGAGGTCTCGCTGTGTGGCACTGTGCTGGATCGATGCTGCGGCCAGCTGAAACTTTACGGCCACTTTGTTGGCCATTATTTGAAATTATCAACAACTCTGGAACGCTTCTAATCTTGACCAGGTACTGATTACCAGGCATACCATGTCTCGGTCGCGCGCGCACACAATCAGACAGAGGGAGAGATTGCGAAATATATATACAGAAAAGAGAGAGAGGGGGAGAGAGAGAGAGAGAGAGAGAGTTAGAGATGGAAAGAGAGAGATTTAGAGAAAGAGGGGCAGAGAGTGCGATGGAGAGAGATGGAAAAGGGATGGGAGAGAGGGATGGAGAGAGAGACAGAGACACACACAGAGAGAGAGAGAGAGAGAGAGGCTACATAGACAGAAAGAGAGAGGGACAGAGAGAGACAGACAGAGACACAGAGAAAGAGAGAGAGAATAAAAAGACAGAAAGAGAGAGAGAGAGACAGACAGAGACACAGAGACAAAGAATGAAAGAGAGTCGACACATGTGTTGAGCGTGTCTCAAGTTTGGAGTGGGAGTGAGGGTGGGGGGGGGGTTGAGACGTTTCACGCTGAGTAAGGAGAAATGGTGGGGCTGATGATGAAAAGACGGATGAAAGTATTTTGGTGGAGTGGGTGCTGGAGTTGGTGTTAGGGCTTGGGTTGGTGGGGTTGGCGTGGGGCTTGGTTTGGAGCGGTTGGTGTTGGGGCTTGGGTTGGTGGAGTTGGTGTTGGGGCTTGGGTTGTCTGGGGTTGACATGGGGCTTGGGTTGGTGGGGTTGGTGTTGGGGCTTGGGTTGGTGGAGTTGGTGTTGGGGCTTGGGTTGGTGGGGTTGGTGTTGGGG
>CAXITT010000138.1:1198034-1225354 GCA_964033795.1 Lymnaea stagnalis | reverse complement strand
GGTGTGTTAACGTGATCACGCCACCAGCTGGTCAATGAGATTAGTCACAGATCACGTCTTCAGATAACATTGGCGGTGTGTTAACGTCAGCACTTCACAAGCTGCTCAATGAGATTAGTCACAGATCACGTCTGCTGATAACATTGGCGGTGTGTTAACTTGATCACGCCACCAGCTGGTCAATGAGATTAGTCACAGATCACGTCTGCTGATAACATTGGCGATATGTTAACGTGATCACGCCACCAGCTGGTCAATGAGATTAGTCACAGATCACGTCTGCTGATAACATTGGCGGTGTGTTAACGTGATCACGCAACCAGCTGGTCAATGAGATTAGTCACAGATCACGTCTGCTCATAACACTGGCGGTGTGTTAACGTGATCGCGTCACTAGCTGGTCAATGAGATTAGTCACACATCACGTCTGCTGATAACATTGGCGGTGTGTTAACGTGATCACGCCACCAGCTGGTCAATGAGATTAGTCACAGATCACGTCTTCAGATAACATTGGCGGTGTGTTAACGTCAGCACTTCACAAGCTGCTCAATGAGATTAGTCACAGATCACGTCTGCTGATAACATTGGCGGTGTGTTAACGTGAGCACTTCACAAGCTGCTCAATGAGATTAGTCACAGATCACGTCTTCAGATAACATTGGCGGTGTGTTAACGTGATCACGCCAGCACCAGCTGATCAATGAGATTAGTCACAGATCACGTCTTCAGATAACATTGGCGGTGTGTTAATGTGATCACGCCTGCACCAGCTGGTCAATGAGATTAGTCACAGATCACGTCTTCAGATAACATTGGCAGTGTGTTTACGTGATCACGCCAGCACCAGCTGATCAATGAGATTAGTCACAGATCACGTCTTCAGATAACATTGTCGGCGTGTTAACGTGATCACGCCAGCACCAGCTGATCAATGAAATTAGTCACAGATCACGTCTTCAGATAACATTGGCGGTGTGTTAACTTGATCACGCCATCAGCTGGTCAATGAGATTAGTCACAGATCACGTCTTCAGATAACATTGGCGGTGTGTTAATGTGATCACGCCACCAGCTGGTCTATAAGATTAGTCACAGATCACGTCTGCTGATAACATTGGCGGTGTGTTAACGTGATCACGCCACCAGCTGGTCAATGAGATTAGTCACAGATCACGTCTGCTGATAACATTGGCGGTGTGTTAACGTGAGCACTTCACAAGCTGCTCAATGAGATTAGTCACAGATCACGTCTTCAGATAACATTGGCGGTGTGTTAACGTGATCACGCCAGCACCAGCTGATCAATGAGATTAGTCACAGATCACGTCTTCAGACAACATTGGCGTGTTAACGTCATCATGGAACCAGCTGGTCAACGACGTTAGGCACAGATTACTTCATGTGATAAGGATAGTGTGTAAACTGGATCACGCCACCAGCTGGTCATTGCGATTGGTCACAGATCACGTCTTCTGATAACATTACTATATTAACGTGGTCATACCACCAGATGGTAAAAATTGACTTATGGATTAGTGTCCTGAACGTGTAAAAACGTGTGTGTGTGTACAGCTGTAATGTGTACAACTATAATGTGAGAAACTATAATGTGTACATATATAATATGCACAACAGTAATGCGTACAATTATAATGTGTACAACTATCGAAAGACACATAATGTGGTAAAACAAAACTTTCAAATGGACAAGTAACGGTTTGGGGTGGGGGGGGGGGTTAAGGTCTTTGTAAAAACTGTCAAATCATTGCGACTTGTACATTAGCCTATGACAGAAACACTTGTACATTAGCCTATGACATAAACACTTGTACATTAGCCTAATAACAGAAACACTTGTACATTAGCCTATGACAGAAACACTTGTACATTAGCCTAATAACAGAAACACTTGTACATCAACATATGACAGAAACACTTGTACATTAGCCTATGACAGAAACACTTGTACATTAGCCTATGACAGAAACACTTGTATATTAGCCTATGACAGAAACACGTGTACATCAGCCTATGACAGAAACACTTGTACATCAGCCTATGACTGAAACACTTGTACATTAGTCTATGACAGAAACACTTGTACATTAGCCTATGACAGAAACACTTGTATATTAGCCTATGACAGAAACGCTTGTACATTAGTCTATGACTGAAACACTGAGACCTGTCTATTAGTCTATGACAGAAACACTTGTACATTAGCCTATGACAGAAACACTTGTACATTAGCCTATGACAGAAACACTTGTACATTAACCTATGACAGAAACACTTGTACATTAGCCTATGACAGAAACACTGAGACCTGTATATTAGCCTATGACAGAAACACTTGTACATTAGCCTATGACAGAAACACTTGTACATTAGCCTATGACTGAAACACTGAGACCTGTATATTAGTCTATGACAGGAACACATATACCTTAGCCTTGGACATAAACATTTATAATTTATGTGTTAAACAAAAAATCGAAAACATTTTGTACTGTTCGATTTTTTCTACTGGGGCCTCTACTTAAAAGCCTTTAAGTTCAATGGCGAAAAAAAAAATAAAAAAATGTGAAAGGGGGGCCGCATGAATAACCTTACCCACCCCCCTTACGCCACCCTGATCAAGCAATGATCTTTTCGATTTTGCTGTCCAACATGGATGGCTTGAAAGCTTTAGATAACAAAGCGGTCATAAAACGATAGCGTGTTTCTGAAGGGTTGTAAACTGATTTTGGCTGGACGATGCGTGGAGACATACAACTTCATACCTCGGACGGTAAGTCATTTTTCCATAATACAATCATGTAAATTCATAATAAAGGAATAGCCCTGACTGTTTACAGAACCAAGAAACAATAGTCAATCTGTTTTACAGGATCAAGAAACAATAGTCAATCTGTTTTACAGAATCAAGAAACAGACAATCTCTATTGAAGGATAAAGGAATAAGTCAATTTGTTATACAGATGAGAAGAATGAATAATATTAAATTAATTAGGGACTTAACGATGCATATTAGATAATAAAGGAATTATTTGTCCCAACTTTTATGAGAAATGAAAAAAAAAAAGATTACAGAATTTTAAGCACTGAGCTTTAAATCATATTTATTTTAAATAATGAATTGGCAGCAACATTATAGTACATATAGTACATTGTACATAATATATAGCACATAATATATAGTATATAGTATATAACATAGAGTGCATAATATATAGTATATAGAACATACTACATATTATATAGTACATAGTGCTTTTTAATACATTGTATATGATAGATAGTGTATGTTTAACCTTACTTAGTTCACAGTATATATTATGTAATAGTGTATCTATACCGAACATTAAAGTTACAGTATAACACTTGAAAATTACAGTAGTGTAATAAACTAGCTAGATCCAAACACAAGAACTACATCCTACATCCTTTTGGTGTAAGGAAATAATTCCATCCAGACGATGTAATGAAATAATTACCCTTAGACAAATAAAAAAAGCGATTACATGTAGACAATTTTGAGAGGTAATGACATCCAGATTACGCAATGTGATTACATGTAGATAATTTTGAGACGTAATGACATCTAGATTACGCAATGTGATTACATGTAGACAATTTAAAGAGGTAATGGCACCCTGACGACACACTATGATTGCATGCAGACGTCTTAAGACACACAGACGACACAGTATGATTACATACCGATAGACATAAAAAAGAATTTATTCGAGCAAAATTACGATTTCCATTAAGAAAAATATGATATCCCATTTATCTATAAAGTCCTTTTGGATAAACTCATCAGATAATCCCAGTGGATAATCTCCACCCGCACACAAGTATAAACGATAAACCACGTGACCATGTGCCATGCGTGTAAAATAGTAAGACAGAGAGCAGCGTTAACGCTAAAAAGATATAATTGGCTAGGAGGTAGCAGGTAGCCTCTTCGCAACAGTGAGCCAACAGGACAGATAATCATTCGAGGTGGCCCGTGGCCCTCACGTTCGTGAGCCCGTGGGCACAGTTGATCCTTTGAGACGGCCTTTCACGTCCGTGAGCCAACGGGACAAATGATAATCCCTCGAGCTGGCCCTCACTTTCGTCGGCTCACGGGGCCTTTTTCTAATCACCCAGGACGTGCCTATCTATACCATGCTAGTATAATTAAGATAAGAAGAAAAATATTCACCTTTTGGAAGTGCGGAAAGATCCTCCACACCAACACACAAACACACGCTGCTGACGTAAGGCAGAAATAAATAACAGACTACCAAGTAAGTTCTCCACAGGACGGAATCAGGCACACACTACTAACACGACCGAGGTACATAAATACACTGAGCCACACTAGAACACTGAGGCCACAGGCAGCAGGACAAAACTCAAGACAACAATGCCCACGATTCCAGTCTTCGCTTCCAGACAGTGGCAAGGAAGCGAGTCGCTTTACGGTTCTCTATTTTTTTCCCCCCTCTCCTTCCTTCATTTGTGTGCGAGGTTGGTCGTCCCTCCCCTCCCCCAACCCCTTCTTTCTTTCTCTCTATTTTTCCCCCCACCTGGTTTGTCACCTGGCCACGCCTTCGACCTGACTATTCACCTGGTTAACCTTGGTATAACGGCTGAGGGGAGGGGTTTCCGTGGACACGCCTCAGGGGGTTATGTTTACACCACGCCCCTCTATTGTTACGCCGTGGCCGCGGCTGGCACAAAGTATGTGTCGTGGTGGAATCACCCTCACGCCCCCCACACCCCACGCACCCACCCCACGCGTCTCCACCCTCACACTACCCGCTTCTCCATTCCCGATAATCCGTGGGAATAAAAGAGTTTGGGGAAATTTGAAATAAGGGGGGCTAGGGAATAACCAGATAAATGCAGGTGGCTTTCTACCTTTGCGGGTTCTAAGAGATGAAAGTTGGAGTGCTTGTCTGTGCATTATATAATTTTAATTGTAACTCTCAAGAATAACTATTATTTGATTATCATATGGAGAAAAATGTGGGCCCTACTTAGAAAGGAAGTGTCAATTCCTGAAGTGATAGATGTTCTTAAATACACGTCACAAATGAAACTCTGTTGATCTTTCAAATAAAATACTGGAAAAAAGATATGTTTAGGCTTTAAAAAAAGGGACATACATTTTAAAATGACGTATCGGCTAAACGCCCTCTTCGACAGAGAATACAAAACAGGAAAGCAAATTATTTCAAACTGAAAAAAAAAAAAATTTAGTGTTCCCTGATCACAATGTAGTTCTCTCATATCACAATGTAGTTCTCTCATATCACAATGTAGTTCTCTCATATCACAATGTATTTCTCTCATATCACAATGTAGTTCTCTCATATCACAATGTAGTTCTCTCATATCACAATGTAGTTCTCTCATATCACAATATAGTTCTCTCATATCACAATGTAGTTCTCTCATATCACATTGTAGTTCTCTCATATCACAATGAAGTTCTCTCATATCACAATGTAGTTCTCTCATATCACAATGTAGTTCTCTCATATCACAATGTAGTTCTCTCATATCACAATGTAGTTCTCTCATATCACAATGTAGTTCTCTCATATCACAATGTAGTTTCTCTCATATCACAATGTAGTTCTCTCATATCACAATGTAGTTCTCTCATATCACAATGTAGTTCTCTCATATCACAATGTAGTTCTCTCATATCACAATGTAGTTCTCTCATATCACAATGTAGTGCTCTCATATCACAATGTAGTTCTCTCATATCACAATGTAGTTCTCTCATATCACAATGTAGTTCTCTCATATCACAATGTAGTTCTCTCATATCACAATGTAGTTCTCTCATATCGCAATGTAGTTCTCTCATATCACAATGTAGTTCTCTCATATCACAATGTAGTTCTCTCATATCACAATGTAGTTCTCTCATATCACAATGTAGTTCTCTCATATCACAATGTAGTTCTCTCATATCACAATGTAGTTCTCTCATATCACAATGTAGTTCTCTCATATCACAACGTAGTTCTCTCATATCGCAATGTAGTTCTCTCATATCGCAATTTAGTTCTCTCATATCACAATGTAGTTCTCTCATATCCCAATGTAGTTCTCTCATATCACAATGTAGTTCTCTCATATCACAATGTAGTTCTCTCATATCACAATGTAGTTCTCTCATATCACAATGTAGTTCTCTCATATCACAATGTAGTTCTCTCATATCACAATGTTGTTCTCTCATATCACAATGTCTCTCACAGTCTTTGTGTAGAAACAATGCCGCGCTATAAAACGGAAGTTAAGTTGTCCAAAACCAAAACGAGACTCTCACATAATTCTGTGGTGCCTACCATCAATGTAAAAGAATTTAAGTATCATTAAATTAAAATTAATATTTTAAACTACAAAAAAAAAATAATAAAAAAAAAAATAAATAAAAAAATTGTTAAGGTGAGACTTTGGGGACCACAAGGAAGAATCATTTCTTTGATCCCCAAAAAATTGGGGATATGGTTACTCTGAACTCTGAATTAATCTGTTCCCGTTCTTTAGTCTCGCCCGTGTTTGTGAAAGAAATTGCAGCCGTGATAATTTACATGAATGTCAGTTGGTTTGCAGTAGGCATTGGTCCTGGTCCATTTCTTTTAAGCTCTCAGATTTGCGAGCAACTTTCAGAATGGATGCAATGAGTTTAGAAAAAATCAATAAATAGTTCAGAGTTCATTTGTTCCCATGGTAGTGATGTTGATAGAATGAAGGGTTCCCCATGCAGGTCACCGTGTAACTCGTGCAGAAGCCGATTCTGTAGGTTTTGAATCATCAATAAGTTGTTTTATAGTTGCACTATTTCATTGCTGTGAACAGCATCCGGTTGTTCTTGGCGGACTCATGTTGTGAACATCCGGGTTGTTCTTGGCGGACTCATGTTGTGAACATCCGGGTTGTTCTTGGCGGACTCATGTTGTGAACATCCGGGTTGTTCTTGGCGGACTCATGTTGTGAACATCCGGGTTGTTCTTGGCGGACTGATTTTGTGAACATGTATTGTGAATTCGTATCCTCTAACTGTCCCTTTTGTTTGAGATAAAACGCCTTTATCCCATACAACAACAGCGCCGCCCCTTTTATCTGCAAGTTTAATTGCAACTTCACTACGTCGACGCAATTTGATATATGTGCCTGCGATTCCAGTTTGGAGATGGTAGAGTGGTGAAGTTTGGGGGAGGGGGGAGGGAGGGGGTCAGTAGATTTTTATTTCATGTTCAGTAATATCTATTTTAAGATTTAAGCCTTTGGATTGGTCAGAGAGTGGTATTCAGTACTCAGGAGGTAAAGGAGCAAGGATTCTTAACTGTTTTTTTTTTTTTTTGCAACGCTGCTCCCCATTTTGATTTCAAAGCATCGATTGGTCTATCCGCTGTGGCGTAGCTATAGTTAGTGCCGCCCGTGTCGGGCCTAGAATTTGGTGAACCCCTTCCACGAATAAGTACTCAGTTGGCCGGAAAAAACCAACCCAAAGAACATCCCCCGTAAATAGAAAAAAGAGTCAACCTGGGGGGCTGATATATCCGTCCACGCCCCTTCATGTACGCCACCATTTTCTAAGAGTCAACCTGGGGCTGATATATCCGTCCACGCCCCTTCATGTACCCAACCATCTTCTAAGAGTAAACCTGGGGCTGATATATCCGTCCACGCCCCTTCATGTACGCCACCATCTTCTAAGAGTCAACCTGGGGGCTGATATATCCGTCCACCGCCCTTCATGTACGCCACCATCTTCTAAGAGTCAACCTGGGGCTGATATATCCGTCCACGCCCCTTCATGTACGCCACCATCTTCTAAGAGTCAACCTGGGGGCTGATATATCCGACCACGCCTCTTCATGTACGCCACCATCTTCTAAGAGTCAACCTGGGGCTGATATATCCGTCCACGCCTCTTCATGTACGCCACCATCTTCTAAGAGTCAACCTGGGGGCTGATATATCCGACCACGCCTCTTCATGTACGCCACCAGAGTCAACCTGGGGCTGATATATCCGTCCACGCCTCTTCATGTACCCAACCATCTTCTAAGAGTCAACCTGGGGGCTGATATATCCGTCCACGCCCCTTCATGTACGCCACCATCTTCTAAGAGTCAACCTGGGGCTGATATATCCGACCACGCCTCTTCATGTACGCCACCATCTTCTAAGAGTCAACCTGGGGGATGATATATCCGTCCACGCCTCTTCATGTACGCCACCATCTTCTAAGAGTCAACCTGGGGCTGATATATCCGTCCACGCCCCTTCATGTACGCCACCATCTTCTAAGAGTCAACCTGGGGGCTGATATATCCGACCACGCCTCTTCATGTACGCCACCATCTTCTAAGAGTCAACCTGGGGCTGATATATCCGTCCACGCCTCTTCATGTACGCCACCATCTTCTAAGAGTCAACCTGGGGGTGATATATCCGTCCACGCCCCTTCATGTACGCCACCATCTTCTAAGAGTCAACCTGGGGCTGATATATTCGTCCTCGCCCCTTCATGTACGCCCCCATCTTCTAAGAGTCAACCTGGGGCTGATATATCCGTCCACGCCCCTTCATGTACCCCACCATCTTCTAAGAGTCAACCTGGGGCTGATATATCCGTCCACGCCCCTTCATGTACGCCACCATCTTCTAAGAGTCAACCTGGGGGGCAAATATATGCGTCCACGCCCCTTCATGTACGCCACCATCTTCTAAGAGTCAACCTGGGGCTGATATATCCGTCCTCGCCTCTTCATATACGCCACCATCTTCTCTTACCTCTGACACTCCCCCCCCCCTCTCCAAACACCGATACCCACATTCGAAGAAAATTAATCTAACATTGTAATTAAACAACATTGTTTATTAATGATGGGAGGTATTGTAAAAATTCTTCACTGTCTATGAACTGATTCCATTCAGTCAGTTTGTTTTACGAGCACACAGAAATGCACCATACATCTTAATGATCATTTAGGAAACTATGTTATGCAAGCTGGATCGTTCCAGATTGATCATTCTCTTCCATAGTCAATGAATATCATCTCTGTTGTAAGTCTAGTTGACAATGTAAACAGTAGGGACATACTTGTCATGCAGTGTTTAGTTTGTGGTAGGGCCAAGTAATATATCAACAATATGTCGGGTGGAAGGTGCATGTAAGAGGAGCCAGCAGTTTCAAGTATCCAAAAGAAATTTTAAAAAATCGTAGGATGGTAGGGCCATATAATTGGAGCCAGCAGTTTCAAGTATCCATAAACAATATGTGGGTTGTTAGTTGCTAGAAGGCTTGCGTCATTGTGCAATGGTGGTGGACAGCAAATGAAAGTGTAGATTGAGCGTCAAAACTAGCCTATATGTGTCATAATGGGGAAAACTATACGAGAGTGCCAGAATGCCAGAATAATGCATGTAAATTTTGAACAATTTAATGCAACTTGTCCTTCACAAAAAAAAAAAAGTTCTCAGCTGACTACACATGTTTCATGTTAAATGCGTACACATCTTTATATACCCACCACGTGGTAAGTGACGACCAGCATGGCAGAACTGTGTCAATGAAACATGGATTCCCGCACGATCTGAAGAGGCCTTAATAGGAGCCTTGTGACGTAGAGGCACGTTCCCAGCAAGTTTGCTAATACAAGACACTTGGCACATGCGCCATTTACGCGAGGGCAGCAATATGGAGCAAAGGTGTCTTTGTTAGTATGGGGAGCAGTGTGTTTTTGTTAATATAGGGAACAGAGGTGTCTTTGTTAATGTTGGGAGCAGTGTGTCTTTGTTAATATAGGGAGCAGAGTGTCTTTGTTAATGTTGGGAGCAGAGGTGTCTTTTGTTAATATGTGAAGAGGATGTTTCTTTGTTAATGTTGGGAGCAGAGGTGTCTTTTGTTAATATGTGAAGAGGATGTTTCTTTGTTAATATAGGGAGCAGAGGTGTCTTTTTTAATATTGGGACCTGAGGTGTCTTTGTTTACATGGGGAACAAATATGTCTTACGGGGCATATAGGGTAAATAAATAAGGCAGAAAATCTAGGGGAATAAAGAGCAGAGTTGTCTTGGTAAATATATAGTACTCAATCGTCTTTGGAATAAAGATCTAATGTTTTATGAGAATAAAGAGCTCATTTTTCATGTGAATAAAAATCTAATGTGTCATGGAAATTATTTGTCATGGGAATAAAGATCTAATGAATCATGAGAATAAAGATCTAATGTGTCATGTGAATAAAGATCTAATGTGTCATAGGAATAAAGATCTAATGTGTCATGGGAATAAATAGCTTATTTGTCATGGTAATATAGAGCTTATATTTGCATGGGAATAAAGATATAATGTGTCATGTGAATAAAGCTCTAATGTGTCATGTGAATAAAGATCTAATGTGTCATGGGAATAAAGATCTAATGTGTCATAGGAATAAAGATTTAATGTGTCATGGGAATAAAGAGCTTGTTTGTCATGGTAATATAGAGGTTATATTTGCATGGGATCAAAGATCTAATGTGTCAAGGGAATAAAGATCTAATGTGTCATGTGAATAAAGATCTAATGTGTCATGGGAATAAAGATCTAATGTGTCATGCTTTCACTTAGATACCACTTGTTTTGTTCAGTGTTGCCCAGCTAGTCAGAAAACTCTCCCACAGACAATAAGTTACAGAATTAAATATCTTAGAGTTTTATTTCAAAAAGCTTTTTTTTTACAGTTACCAGATCATTTGTAACAACATCAATATCGCCGGTCATCGTCCCCCAAACACCCCAACGGCAACAAGATCATTCCTCATCATTAACACAGCTTCCAATAGTAGGCCTTATATGAAGTTGTATACACTATATAGATTGAAGGGGCAAAACCTAGGGATACTACAAACAGAATGGATTTAGGAGAAGGAAAAAAAGGGGTGGGGGTGTGTGCTCCAGAGTCCCCCTTTTCCCTTGGAAGCATTATGCATCATTGGGGCGCTGATAAATGCACCCACCCCCCCCCCCTATTTTTCCACCCAAATGTCTGAAAGAAGCAATGATAATGAGTGATGTCATGAGAACAGAATCAGATGTTAAAGATGAATGATGTCATATGAGGAGAATCAGATGTTGCAGAAGAGTTGGTCATGAGGTTGTTTTTTGTGTGCGACCCTTTTCCTTACTGATTAATACAACGAAGTTTAGACCCGACCTTGACACAGCCTGATTTGTTATGATGTTGTTGTAGGCTGTTGTTGTAGGCTGTTGTTGTAGGCTGTTGTTGTGGGCTGTTGTTGTGGGCTGTTGTTGTGGGCTGTTGTTGTGGGCTGTTGTTGTGGGCTGTTGTTGTAGGCTGTTGTTGTAGGCTGTTGCTGTAGGCTGTTGTTGTAGGCTGTTGTTGTGAGCTGTTGTTGTGGGCTGTTGTGGGCTGTTGCTGTGGGTTGTTGCTGTGGGCTGTTGTTGTTGGCTGTTGTTGTGGGCTGTTGTTGTGGGCTGTTGCTCGCTCGTGATCCCTTCATTGCCATTTTACTACGGCATGGTCGTTTACTTCAATTTATATTATCGGAAACTGTGTCTAGATCCGATACATTTGACCACACAGTCTTTCAATGTCCATAACACAATCTACACAGTTTGTCAATGTCCATAACACAATCTACACAGTCTGTCAATGTCCATAACACAATCTACACAGTCTTTCAATGTCCATAACACAATCTACACAGTCCGTCAATGTCCATAACACAATCTACACAGTCCGTCAAAGTCCATAACACAATCTACACAGTCCGTCAATGTCCATAACACAATCTATACAGTCCGTCAATGTCCATAACACAATCTACACAGTCTGTCAATGTCCATAACTCAATAAACCTGTCATTATCAGAACAGTTTGTGTAAACTTGGAGATGTGTATTAGCATATCAAATGGCCATGACTACAGACGTATGCGTTGTTTAGACTACAAAAATATGAGTTGTATAGACTAGAGGATTGTCTTCTGTTCTGTTTAAAAGCACCCTATCCCAGTTTGCGGCAAAGATTGTTCTATATTTATTGACGGCATTGCCGGATGTTGTTTTGGTCATGCTGACCCACGTGTTGTGCATCTCACCGTTGCAGAGTGTTCCCCTCTCATGATATGACCAGACTTGGACATATTCTTACCACCCTCTCGCTCTCTCTCTCTCTCTTTTTCTCTTTCTCTTTCTCTCTCTCTCCCTGTCTCTCGCTAATTTTTCTTTGCTCCATTTCATCTCTCTTATTCCATTATCTCTCGGTCTGTCTCTACCCTCCTTCTCTTTCTTTCTTTCTCTCTCACACACACACAACCAACAACACACATATAAAAACACACATACATACACACATACACATACATACAACCAGATTTTTTTTTTTTTTAAACTAGTAGAAAGTAAAAGTGATATATGTTAAAGTATTTCACAATCCAAAAAACCATCAGATTTCGGTAAACCTCACTTCCTTATAGACAAGATAGATTTTAAGAGTGATTAAAAAAAAAATATATATATATTTTATGACACGCTGGAGGGCATGCCTGGGACTTCTTGAAATAAAACTAAGAGAGGTAACCCTGCTTAAATGAATTCAACGTATGTCTTAATAGTTGGCTAACGTACTTGTTATGGAATTGAGAATATTTGAACGTCATGTTGTTGTTGTTTTTTTGTTGTTTTTTTTGGGGTGTGGGGGGGGGGGGGGGATACACAAGAAAACAACTTTTAAACTTGTTGGTTAAAAAATCCTTGGGGGGGGGGTAGGGGGGGGTAGTGGTGGGTAGTGGTGGCCAGTGGTGGGTAGTGGTGGCCCGTGGTGGCCCGTGGTGGGTAGTGGTGGGTAGTGATGGGTAGTGATGGCCAGTGGTGGGTAGTGGTGGGTACTGGTGGCCAGTGGTGCGTAGTGGTGGGTAGTGGTGGGTACTGGTGGATAGACTTTCCTTTTCCCTAGGCTAATGGTGTATGCTAAGAATTTTTAAAAAATTGAATTGTGCATTTTATTACACATTTATTTATAAAGTCAAGAGCGAAACAAAGCAAGGGACGTAAAGCATTATTTATTTATTAAAGATACCAAATTACCTCCCTTAGATAGAAGAGGGCACAACGTTTTTTTAATAGAAATCTTACACGGCTTAGCAATGTCCGAAATATTTAATGTGGCAGCAGAAAAAGTATAGAGTGTGAAAAAATAATTCTGAAGGTAACACAAGTTGCATATGTCTTAAATGTCATAATTAATTCTATTGGTCTAAACATGCTTGTAAAAACATCAGCTAAAAACCATCATGTTAAGATGGATGTAGACATGCATGTACACATGGAATCAAAGATTTAGATGTAGAAATAATATAGATATTCGTGTACACATGTGTTCAGACATGGGTGTAGATGTAAATGAAGGCAAGGGTGAAAATATATGGATGCAGCAATGACATAGACATTGTTTAACGCATCGGTGTAGACATGGATGAAGACATTGGGGCAGACGTATTTCTAGACATTGGTGTAGACATTGGATGAAGACATGGCTGTAAACGTGTATCTAGACAAGGGTGTGTCGCCATGGATAAAAAGATAATAATGGATGCAGATATAAAATAAACATGGATTTACCCATGGATGTAGACGAGCATTTCGAGATTGGGTATTAACGTGTATCTAGACATGGGTTTAGACTTATGTTTAGACTTTTAGACGAAGACGTGGATGTCACCACGTAAAGACATGTATTTATTGTTTTCAGCATGCGTTTATAAATTGATGACGGAAGATTTAGTCGCGGAACCTTTATCTGTTACCGTATGTAGATTCAACATAGATATCGTATTGTATGTTAACATGCTAGTGGTCAGTAACGTCGTTAGGGTTAATGCTGCCCGGTGCGGGCCAATTTTTGTTTTGCCCACTTCGGCGAAAAAACTCCTCTGCAGTTGGCCAAAAATGCCGCCCTGCCATACAAATAACAAAGTACTGCTCCTACATACAAATAAAAAAGTACTGCTCCTCCATACAAATAAAAAGTACTGCTCCTACATACAAATAAAAAAGTACTGCTCCTACATACAAATAAAAAAGTACTGCTCCTACATACAAATAAAAAAGTACTGCTCCTACATACAAATAAAAAGTACTGCTCCTCCATACAAATAAAAAAGTACTGCTCCTCCATACAAATAAAAAAGTACTGCTCCTCCATACAAATAAAAAATACTGCTCCTCCATACAAATCAAAATGTACCACCTGAGGGTGTCTGCCTCCCTTCACCACCGCTGGTAGATTTACCCATCAAGAAATCAATGGTTCGACTTTCATGTGTAATTAAACCTTGCGTGTGTTAAACGTATTGATTGCTAAGTCAGGAGAAATAATTAGTCGCATGGAAGAATGTTTGCGAAAAATGTGTCCACATAACAGTAGTAGTCGGATTGTAGACAAGGAATACCATTAAATAGGACGAATGTCAGAGGACAGGTTTAAACGACATGCACGGCATGATGGTCACGTGATGAATTCTAGCTCTGATCCGAAAGAGTTAAATGACTGGAGTCAAAAATCACAAGGTAAGTCCAAAAAAAGCAAGCGAAAACATTGTTGCCCTGTAGCTGCAGCATGGTCTGTCTCCCCATCACTTTTTTGTCAAACACTGAGCGATGTCTGACTCACCAGCAAAATTGCTGTCATGTAACTGACTCTCGATGCACTGAGCGATGTCTGACTCACCAGCATATTGCTGTCATGTAACTGACTCTCGATGCATTGAGCGATGTCTGACTCACCAGCATATTGCTGTCATGTAACTGACTCTCGATGCACTGAGCGATGTCTGACTCACCAGCAGATTGCTGTCCCGTAACTGACTCTCGATGCACTGAGCGATGTCTGACTCACCAGCAGATTGCTGTCCTGTCACTGACTCTCGATGCACTGAGCGATGTCTGACTCACCAGCAGATTGCTGTCCTGTAACTGACTCTCGATGCACTGAGCGATGTCTGACTCACCAGCAGATTGCTGTCCTGTAACTGACTCTCGATGCACTGAGCGATGTCTGACTCACCAGCAGATTGCTGTCCTGTCACTGACTCTCGATCTGGAGGTAGCAAGATCCCATTTCCTCAGATATATCTTATTGTATTGATGAACGCACAGGGCAGTACAGGGGCAGAGAAAAGTGGGTGTGAGGTGGCATTTCAGGGGGTGTGAGGTGGCATTTCAAGGTGTGAGGTGCCTTTTCAGGGGATGTTGGAGTATTCCAGAGGGTGTTAGGTGGCATTTCAGGAGGTGTTGGGTGGCATTTCAGAGGGTGTTAGGTGGCACTTCTGGGGGTGTGAGGTGGCATTTCAGTGGGTGTTGGGTGGCATTTCAGAGGACGTTAGGTGGCATTTCAGGGGATATTGGACGGCATTCCAGAGGGTGTTGGGTGGCATACCATAGGGTGTTAGGTGGCATTTCAGGTGGTGTGAGGTGGCATTTCAGTGAGTGTTGGGTGCCATTCCAGAGGGTGTTAGGTGGCATTCCAGAGGGTGTTAGGTGGCATTTCAGGGGGTGTGAGGTGGCATTTCAGGGGGTGTGATGTGGCATTTCAAAGGATGTTGGATAGCTTTCCAGAGGGTGTTAGGTGGCATTCCAGAGGGTGTTAGGTGGCATTCCAGAGGGTGTTAGGTGGCAATTCAGGGTGTGTTGTGTGGCATTTCAGAGGGTGTTAGGTGGCATTTCAGTGGGTGTGAGATGGCATTTCAGGGGATTTAGGTGGCATTCCATAGGGTGTTAGGTGGCATTTCAGTCGGTGTGAGATGGCATTTCAAGGGGTGTTAGGTGGCATTCCAGATGTTGTTAGGTGACATTTCAAGGGGATTTAGGTGACATTCCATAGGGTGTTAGGTGGCATTTCAGGGGGTGTTAGGTGGCATTTCAGGAGGTGTGAGGTGGCATTTCGGGGGGTGTGAGGTGGCGTTTCAGTGGGTGCTGGGTGGCATTCCAGAGTGTTAGGTGGCATTTCAGGGGGTGTTAGGTTGCATTCCAGAGGTTGTGAGGTGCTATTTCAGGGGGCTTCTTTAAATCAGGGGGCTGAAACTCAAATACGCCGGCGGCCGTAGCAGGTAGAGTGTGGGTGAAACTGGGCCGCATTAAGTAATACACAAAAAAAGTGGTTAAAAATTCAAGTACAGCTGTTACAATCTGCTAAAACTTTTTTATAACAAATAAAACATTAAGGGTTCTCAAGAACTAGGCCTCACTTACTTTTTTTCTTTCTACTTGTTGCCAGAGACCGGGCAGCGCTTCTTCTTACAAAGTTGAGCAACATTTGGCTTGAGTGTGGCAACAACTGAGACCCTCAGTATAGCTTGAAGATGCTCATCAGTAAATTTCGCTCTGAACTTTCACTTGTTAAAGTTCGTAGAGGAAAAGAGCCTTTTTACACAGATAGGTATTCCCAAAAAGGCACATGATCCGCTTGAACAATCAGGAAATCTCAGGGAAGGTGGAGGGCTATTCTCTCATAAATGCTGTCTGTTTTTCTATTCACCTCCCTGAACTCCTTGAGTTCAGAACTGCACTGAAGTTCAATCAGCTCCATTTGAAGAGTATTGGGGAGGGGGGCATCTTCTACATTGAAGGAAAAAGGGTCAGCAAAACATTTGAAAACTGGCTCTGTGTGTTTTGAAGTCTGTAAATATCCTCAAACGTCCAACAACTTTCCTTAAACGTCTTCCTGTAGCTTTTCAATGGCATCAGTATATACTTACTACTGAATGGTGTGACCGAGTCCATGAGTACTTTGCATGTCGGAAAATGACAGAGGTTTCTCTGAGAAAGATGAGCTTTCCATAACACAAGTTTTGTGCAGAATGCCCTGACATTGTCATAAGCAACACTGACAAGCTGCCCCTGGCCTTGTAACTTGTTGTTGAGTATATTCAGCTACTGTGTAATGTCAACAAGAAAAGCAAAGTCCATAAGCCATTTGGGATAATTTAGCACAGGAACAACCACCCCATCCTTCTCCATGAAGGCATTGATTTCTGCTCTCAACTCAAAAAGCCTTTTCAAGACGTTTCCCCTACTAAGCCAACGCACCTCGGTGAAGTAGATAACATCCTCATATGATGACTCTATTTCCTCTAAAAAGGCACGGAACGGACGATGCTTCAAGCCCCTGGATCTGATATGGTTGATGCATTTCACAACGTCAGACATCACATTGTAAAACTTCAGGAATTTGCTGCAAAGGGCTGCTGATGGATAATGCAGTGTAATGCAATGGCCTCTTCCACACCATCCTTTTTTCAGTTTTCTTTGAACATGTGCCACGAGTCCATTTATTGTCCATGTCATTGATGGCACTCCGTCGGTTGTTATTCCTGCAAAATTGTTCCACTGTAAACCGGCATCCACAATGGCATGACACAGCTTGCGGAATATCTCCTGAGCAGTGGTCTGGCCATGCATTGGAATCACTTTGAGCAACTTCTCCATCCCTTCAAAATTAGCATCAACACCACGGACATATATTGCGAGCTGTGCAGTGTCTGTAACATCTGTACTCTCAATAGCGACTGAGTATGCATGGAAATATTTACCTTTCTCGCACAGTTGATCATAAATGTCACCTGACAGCTCAGAAATGCGCTCTGCCACTGTGTTGGCAGAAAGGCTGATGTTGCTAAACCGACCCTTATTTTCCGGACAGACTAAACTTGCAGCTTGTGACGTGCAAGTTATGATGAACTCGCCTTCTTTGAAGGACTTTCCTGCCTGAGCAATCATCTCACTCACCACGTAACTAGCTTCAACTGCTGCATCACTTTCTTTCTTTGTTTTCTTGAAAAACTCACACAGCCTCAGTCGACATGTTTTAAGTTTAGCAACCCGGGCCTCTCATCTCCCTGGTATTTTGCTACTCCTCAGCGTGTCTGATTAAATAATGACGTCTGATGTTGTACTCCTTGTGCACCGCAACTTTATCGGTGCATCTAAGGCACGTCGGAATGCCCCTGTGCTCAACAAAGCAATAGTCCGTCTCTCACTTCTTCTGAAATTGTCTGCGCTCATCGCCAACCTTTTTCTTCCCAGCAGGTTTTGAGAAAGACATGACTTGGGTCTGGTGACACAAATATTCATTAGCACTGTTTGATAAAATATTTTTCCCCTCCACTGGGTAACCCTCCCAAATCATGATTCACGAGACAAAGCTGACAGGCTCAGAACTTCAGTCACTCGTCACTGGTAAACAATAGCAGCAATCTTAATCTGGATTGTTTGATACTGAGTAAGATCGCTACGATTTACACAGTTCGAAGCGTGTTTTGTCGAAACCGCACTTTGGCCGCCATGTTTGGCTCACAAAATGCTATCAAATAAAACCTTTCAGTCCGATGTTAAAACAGATTTGACCATTACAATCAACGTCCAACCGATAGGTAGTTATATAAACATAATACAAATCAGAATTAGACTAGTTGGTGAGATTCGACTGAAATCGTCGCGGGAGGGTCACATTATAGATATGAGAATGTGGACAACCCGCGGGCCGCATTAATACTAAACTTTAATGTCAGGCGGCGGGCCGAAAAATATCGTCTTGCGGGCCGCAAATGGCCCGTGGGTCACGAGTTTGAGACCCCTGCTTTAGATGATGTGTCAGGATTACTAGGAGGTTTTTGGTTAGGATCGGGGTGAACGGATTAAAATCTGAGGAAAACAGGTCAATAGGTACTAGTGTGGGTTAGGCGCTTGATTACGGCGTAATTGTGAGGGAGGTCAGTAAGAAGGGCATTGGAGCCGAAAATAGGCTCGTGGTGAGGTAGTTAAGTAGGGTGGGCCTTGGAGGTGGAAAGAGGCTTGCAATGAGGTATAGGAATTCAAGAACATATTTTTCATTTTACATTTGGGAAATATACTATTAATCTTTTGGGAGGCTACTCGTATTCAAAGTGTACTTGCTTGCATAGAGAGCGTGATGTATAACTATTTTCAACACTGCTTGCGCAGGAGCCGTATTGGGAAATATATTCATAAAATTGTTGCTTCATATTTACATTAATCTTTACATCTAACGTCCAACAACTCTCCTCAAACGTCCAACAACTCTCCTTACACGTCCAATAACTCTCCTTAAACGTCCAACAACTCTCCTTAAAGTCCAACAACTCTCCTTAAACGTCCAACAACTCTCCTTAAACGTCCAACAACTCTCCTTAAAGTCCAACAACTCTCCTTAAACGTCCAACAACTCTCCTTAAAGTCCAACAACTATCCTTAAACGTCCAACAACTCTCCTTAAAGTCAAACAACTCTCCTTAAAGTCCAACAACTCTCCTTAAACGTCCAACAACTCGCCTTAAACGTCCAACAACTCGCCTTAACGTCAAAAAACTCTACTCAAACGTCCAATAACTCTCCTCAAACGCCCAATAACTCTCCTCAAACGCCCAATAACTCTCCTCAAACGCCCAATAACTCTACTCCTTTTATTTACACTTAACCATCTTAAGCCAGACTTTTTTCATCATAACTGGTAGTAAAGTCAGACATATAGGAAAGGCTTTACCAAAAGGTATTAATATAGATTATATAATGGCTGGCATAAAAAATCGGATCAAGCTAAGCCATGTGTTGATTTGAGTGCACCGAGGGATCTCAAATTAATTTCATAAGTGGACTTAAAGGAAAACTCGATACATAATCGACATTCAGTAGAATGCAAAAATTAATTTAAAAGTATATGTAAAGTATATGTTCTTTTAGAAATTCCAATGTTATCATACCATTTCACATTGTATCTTAGTTCGTGTATGTTGAAGAAAGCATTAAGCCGAAAGGTTGTTTAATGTTCTGTCTTTGTTTCAAGCATAAACATACCTTGTCCCACAATGCATCTACTTCACACTGCCGGAACACTACATACAATACTACCAGACATCAGTTATATCAAAATGTCGTACTCTATGATATCAGACATCATTTATACTAAAATTTCGTATATTACACTGCCAGTCATAAATTATATCCAAATGTCGTATACTATGCTGCCAAATATCAGCTATTTCAAAATGTGGTATTCTATGATATCAGACATCAGTTATATCAAAATGTCTTACACTATGATATCAGACATAAGTTATATCAAAATGTCGTTTACTAGGATATCAGACATTAGTTATATCAAAATGTCGTACACTATCATATCAGATCTAAGTTATATAAAAAAATCGTACACTATGATATCAGACATAAGTTATATCAAAATGTCGTACACTATCATATCAGATCTAAGTTATATAAAAAAATCGTACACTATGATATAAGACATCAGTTATATCAAAATGTCGTAGAATATGCTATCAGACATCATTTATACTAAAATGTCGTATAATACCCTACAAGACATAAATTATATCCAAATGTGCGTATACTATGCTTCCAGAAATCAGCTAAATCAAAATGTTGTACACAATGATATCAGACATACGTTATATCAAACTGTCGAATATTATGATATCAGAGGTTATCTCAAAATGTTGTACACAATGATATCAGACATACGTTCTATCAAACTGTCGAATATTATGATATCAGAGATCAGTAATATCAAAATGTCGTATACTTTGATATCAGACATCATTTATACTAAAATATCGTATACTATGATGCCAGAAATCGATAATATCAAAATGTCGTATACTATGACATCAGACATCAATTACACCAAAATGTCGTAGACTATGATATCAGACATCAATTACATCAAAATGTCGTATACTATGATATCAGACATCAATTACATCAAAATGTCGTATACTATGCTGCCAGAAATCGATTATATCAAAATGTCGTATACTATGACATCAGACATCAATTACATTAAAATGTCGTAGACTATGATATTAGAGATATGTTATATCAAAATGTCGTACTCTATGATATCAGACATCATTTATTCTAAAATTTCGTATATTGCACTGCCAGACATATATTATATCCAAATTTCGTATACTATGCTGCCAGATTATCAGCTATTTCAAAATATCGTTTACTATGATATCAGAAATTAGTCAGATCAAAATGTCGTTCACTATAATATCAGACATTATTTATACTTAAATGTCGTAAACAACTCTGCCAGACATAAATTATATTCAAATGTCGAGTACTATGCTGCCAGACATCATATATATCAAAATATCGTATACTATGATATCAGACATCAGTTAAAATGTCGCATACTATGACATAAGACATCATTTATACTAAAATTTCGTATAATATACTGCCAGACATCAACTATATCAAAATTTCGTATATTATGATATCAGGGATCAGTTATGTCAAAATGTCGTACTCTATGATATAAGACATCATTTATACTCAAATTTCGTACCTATTCTGTCATCCATTAATTATATCAAAATGTCGTATACTATGATATCACACATAATTTATACCAAAATATCTCATACCAGGTTGCCAGACATCATTTATATTAAAATGTCGTACACTATGCTGTTAGACATCATTTATATCAAAATGTCGTATACTATGATATCAGACATCAATTACATCAAAATGCCGTATACTATGATATCAGACATCAATTACATCAAATGCCGTATACTATGATATCAGACATCAATTACATCAAATGTCGTATACTATGATATCAGACATAAATTACATCAAATGCCGTATACTATGATATCAGACATCAATTACATAAAATGCCGTATACTACGATATCAGCCATCAATTACACCAAATGCCGTATACTATGATATCAGACATCAATTACATAAAATGCCGTATACTATGATATCAGACATCAATTACATCAAATGCCGTATACTATGATATCAGACATCAATTACATGAAATGCCATATACTATGATATCAGACATCAATTACATCAAATGCCGTATACTATGATATCAGACATCAATTACATCAAATGCCGTATACTATGATATCAGACATCAATTACATCAAATGCCGTATACTATGATATCAGACATCAATTACATAAAATGCCGTATACTACGATATCAGCCATCAATTACACCAAATGCCGTATACTATGATATCAGACATCAATTACATAAAATGCCGTATACTATGATATCAGACATCAATTACATCAAATGCCGTATACTATGATATCAGACATCAATTACATGAAATGCCATATACTATGATATCAGACATCAATTATATAAAATGTCGTATACTATGATATCAGACATCAATTACATCAAATGCCGTATACTATGATATCAGACATCAATTACATCAAATGCCGTATACTATGATATCAGACATCAATTACATAAAATGTCGTATACTATGATATCAGACATCAATTACATAAAATGTCGTATACTATGATATCAGACATCAATTACATCAAATGCCGTATACTATGATATCAGACATCAATTACATAAAATGTCGTATACTATGATATCAGACATCAATTACATCAAATGTCGTATATTATGATATCAGACATCAATTACATCAAATGCCGTATACTATGATATCAGATATCAATTACATCAAATGCCGTATACTATGATATCAGACATCAATTACATCAAATGCCGTATACTATGATATCAGACATCAATTACATAAAATGCCGTATACTATGATATCAGACATCAATTACATCAAATGCCGTATACTATGATATCAGACATCAATTACATCAAATGTCGTATACTATGATATCAGACATCAATTACATCAAATGCCGTATACTATGATATCAGACATCAATTACATCAAATGCCGTATACTATGATATCAGACATCAATTACATTAATGTCGTATACTATGATATCAGACATCAATTACATCAAATGCCGTATACTATGATATCAGACATCAATTACATCAAATGTCGTATACTATGATATCAGACATCAATTACATCAAATGCCGTATACTATGATATCAGACATCAATTACATCAAATGCCGTATACTATGATATCAGACATCAATTACATCAAATGTCGTATACTATGATATCAGACATCAATTACATCAAATGCCGTATACTATGATATCAGACATCAATTACATAAAATGTCGTATACTATGATATCAGACATCAATTGCATTACTTTCTCTTGTTTCCCACCGAACCAAGCGTTGTCCACCGAATTACTCAAACAAACACAAATATTGTCTACATCTTACCCAACACTACCTTAACTGGGAAGTGAAGGGAACCACTTGGTAGTAAGTAAGGGAACCGACTGGTCGTTAGTCGCGGAACAAAAGACTCTCATTGTCCTAACGTGAGAACCATTGGGTTCAGAGAAATCTGTCATTGTTAGTATCGCCTATGTCGAGTTAGGGAGACATGTTGTGTATTCAACAAGACTGAACGTGAGCTATGACGGTTTTTTGTTGGTGAGTATTGATCCTAGCGCGCGTGCGTATATCCAACCTGGATTGTCTCAGTAGTCAGTTCTGAACAGTCTCAGTAGTCAGTGGTCAGTTCTATACAGTCTTAGTGGTCAGTTCTGTACAGTCTTAGTAGTCAGTGGTCAGTTCTATACTGTCGTAGTGGTCAGTTCTGCACAGTCTCAGTAGTTATTGGTCAGTCCTATACAGTCTCAGTGGTTCGTGGTCAGTTCTAAACAGTCTCAGGGGTCAGTACTGTACAGTGTCAGTGTTCAGTGGTCAGTTCTATACAGTCTCAGTGTTCAGTGGTCAGTTCTATACAGTCTCAGTGGTCAGTGGTCAGTTCTATACAGACTCAGAAGCCTGTTCTATTCAGTCTCAATAGTCAGATCTATATAGTCTCAGTGGTCAGTTCTATACAGTATCAGTAGTCTGTTCTATACAGTCTCAATAGCCAGTTCTATACAGTCTCAAAAGTCAGTTTTATACTGTTTCAATTGCCAGTTCCATACACAGATTGTGATTATCTTAAAGCAATTTTGGTAAATAAAAATGTAAAAAACTCAAAATTTGTCATTCGGTTTTGTTACGGAGTTATTTTATAATAGTTCCTTTTCTTTTTTTTTTTTTTTTTTTTTTTTTTTTTTTTTTTTGTTTTTTTTTTTTTTTTTTTTTTTTTTTTTTTTTTTTTTTTTTTTTTTTTTTTTTTGTGGAAGTTTATTGGAAGAACGCGCTATTTGTAAATCGCTCAGATATATTTAAAAGCTTTTATTCAGATCTGTTTATTGGAAAAAAAATGTTATGTTTTCTTTTGTTTTTATTGTATTACCTGTTAAAGGTAACTACAAAAAGTATTGTTGCTTCTTATATACGCGGCAAAGATATTTAAAAAAAGGAAATTTTATTATTCATGATCTTATTATAGGATTTAGTTATTGAAATTAAATCATTGTTTCAAAAGTGTCAAAGGTTTTGTATTAATTGCATCAATTTTGTTACCAATTTTAATTGTTATTGAGTTTTACAAATGATGAGTGTGGAAGTTAAAAAAAAATAAAACTGTGACATTGTATGTTACATATTATATGGACACTATGTTAAATATCATATGGACGCTGTATATTAAATATCATATGGACACTGTAAGTTAAATATCATATGGCCACTGTATAATTAAATATCATATGGACACTGTATGTTAAAAATCATATGGACACTGTATGTTAAATATCATATTGAAACTGTATGTTAAATAATATATGGACATTGTATGTTAAATATCACATTGAAAATGTTTATTAAATATAATATTGAAACTGTATGTTAAATATCATTTACACACTGCTTGTGTTAAAATACCATAATGAAACTTGATGTTAAAATATCATAAGGAAACTGTATGTTAAATGTGAGGCAAGTTTTTAGGCGTGACAAATGAACTTTAAAAAATAACACCTAATTAAAAATATATCTTTGGAGTCACTAATAAATTTTGTTGTTTGTCATAAGTGATGGGATGTCTTTAATTATGACACATTTTGTGAGATGTTTTTTCATAGATGCTTTCAGGAGATTGAGTAGGTCGGAAGAAACTCAGCGTAGATTTGGTTACATTGTACATATTCACGAAGTAATCCTATTCCCCCCCCCCCCAAAACAGACTTGTAGCCATGATTCTGGCACTGAGACTCCTTGGTAACACCGCCAAGTATAGCGTAGATTTGGTTACATTGTACATATTCACGAAGTAATCCTATTCCCCCCCCCCCAAAACAGACTTGTAGCCATGATTCTGGCACTGAGACTCCTTGGTAACACCGCCAAGTATGTTGTACCCATCTGTTTGCTGGCCTTGGCCTTCAACTATGTGGTCTACAACCGACTGAGCACATCCTTTGGGTTGGCCGTCAAGTCAATGTCCAGTAAGTTAAATCATTTTGTCTATGTCCAGTAAATAAGACGATTTTGGTCATTGTTTCCGTAATTTACACCATTGTGTCTATGTCCAGTTTGTTGAACACCATCGTGTCTATGTCCAGTTTGTTGAACACCATCGTGTCTATGTCCAGTTTGTTGAACACCATCGTGTCTATGTCCAGTTTGTTAAACACCATCGTGTTTATGTCCAGTTTGTTGAACACCATCGTGTCTATGTCCAGTTTGTTGAACACCATCGTGTCTATGTCCAGTTTGTTGAACACCATCGTGTCTATGTCCAGTTTGTTGAACCATTGAGTATGTTACACCATCGTGTCTATGTCCAGTTTGTTGAACCATTGAGTATGTTACACCATCGTGTCTATGTCCAGTTTGTTGAACCATTGAGTATGTTACATCATCGTGTCTATGTCCAGTATGTTGAACCATTGAGTATGTTACACCATCGTGTCTATGTCCAGTTTGTTGAACCATTGAGTATGTTACACCATCGTGTCTATGTCCAGTTTGTTGAACCATTGAGCATGTTACATAATCGTGTCAATGTCCAGTTTGTTGAACCATTGAGTATGTTACACCATCTTGTCTATGTCCTGTAAGTTAAACATTTTGTCATTGTATGGTAAGTTATACCATCTCGCCTATGTATTTCCATTAAATTAGACCATTTTGTACAATATATGTATATATTTTAAAAATTCTTTAGTGCTTTCTACAAAAGTTGATTCGTCCAACAACTCACACCTGGGACCAGAAGACGTAACGAAGCTTGTCGACGATACAGAGCAAACTGAGATTTTAAAATCCATTCGGAATATTTTGTTAAACCTAACCGTAGATGTGGAGGTGAAACCAATGGCGATTGAGGTGCTGAAGCAACTGGTTCCTGGCCTGCGGAATCAAGCAGATGTTGAAAGCCTTGTGCGGGCCATCAACCGGATCGTTGGCAACACAAGAGGAGGAACGCCTCCGCCGACGGCCAGGCCACCTTGTCCGGTGAAGCCAAAACATTTAAGTAAGTTGACGGTTGAGTCGATAGGTACTAATAGGGCTCAGCCGTAAACTGTAGGTCAGGTGTGCGGCCCGCTATGTCGAGGAAAATTTCATGTTACGTTCCTTGTCACGGCGTGCAGCCCTGCCATAGCCTTGCTACATCCCTGTTACAGCACTGTCACAGCACTGTCCGTAGCCTTGTTACATCCCCTTACAGCACTGTCACAGCACTGTCCGTAGGAATTCAGATAATAAAAAAGTTAGAAGTGATTTGACAAAATAAAGATGGGCCAATTTCGTGACGTAATATTTTTTTTAAATAATTTTATTTCCTATTAATATCCTAAAGACCCACCCAGCTATTACAGACCCACCCAGCTATTACAGACCCACCCAGCTATTACAGACCCACCCAGCTGTTACAGACCCACCCAGCTATTACAGACCCACCCAGCTATTACAGACCCACCCAGCTGTTACAGACCCACCCAGCTGTTACAGACCCACCCAGCTGTTACAGACCCACCCAGCTGTTACAGATTTGTTTCATCGACTATTTCAGAAAAACAAAAGAAGACCGTAAGCACTCAACGCACAGCGAAGTTATTTTCAAAAGCACCTCATTTAGCGCAGTTATCGGGAATCAGCGTCATCCTATTTCCTTAGTTCTTCCCTTGAGAAAACAACAACAAAAACTTGATTTAAAAAATAAAAAAAAATTGGGGGTGGGGGGTAGGGGGGTGGTGGTAAGTGCTGCTGAAAATCTGATAGAATGTGTAGACATTGGAAAAGAGTCTATGTGCCAAGTTTCAGATCGATCGGTTGGCGTGAAGTGGGTCAATTAGACGTCAGAAGATTGTGTCACCAGACCAGAAGGAAGCTCGCGAACAAAAGTGGTTTTAATATAAAATTGATTTAAAAATAAATGTTGAAC
>CAXITT010000138.1:1171381-1197987 GCA_964033795.1 Lymnaea stagnalis | reverse complement strand
AAAAAAAAAAAAAAAAAAAAAAAAAAAAAAAAAACAAACCACTAACCTATAATTCTTTCCTGATCCCTAATTTAATTTACATGACATTCAAGCAGCTGCCCTGAATCCCATTTTTAAAAGCAATGTACGTTTTTGATCAATGTGAAGATTCAAAAACACTTCAATTATAAAGAATACTTTCGGTGTACGTACATTAATTTTGACCATCCCTGTTGAGGGTTCTCGTCTTCTTCTGTTTCTGGTTCTGTTCGTTGCTGCCTCCATATACTGGCATCTGTGCAACGGTTGGGGAGCGATGCTGCTATTCTAACGGCTCCCAGCAGATGCCAGGGCAGCCTTGAAGCTTTCAACCGACGTCGAGTCCACAGCGGCATCGTCCAGGTGGTTCCAAGCGAGTATTGTGCGTGGGAAGAATGATTGTTGATGCTAAATGTATTGAATCGCGGCTTGCGTGTTCTATCATTAACTTTAATATCTATGTGAAATAAGGGGAAGCTACCCGACTATTCCATTCAGTTGGCGCGATGGCAGCCAACCTGACGAAAACGAAGCCAGACGTTTTGGAGAAACTGTTTCCTGACCTTGAGCCTGGGGGTCATCACGAGCCCGGCGAGTGTCGACCTTCAGAGAGGCTGGCCATCGTCGTCCCGTACCGGAACAGGTTCGACCACCTGCACGTCCTGCTGCACAACCTGATACCTGTCCTCGTGAGGCAACAGCTGGACTTTACGATTTTTGTTATAGAACAGGTGAAGAGAATGTGAGTTAAACATTTTATAACGTGGTTAAAAAAAAAAAAAAAAGTCGAGTTTCTTTAATTGCTGGCGCCTGTATATTTTACATACTATGAAATAGTAAGCCTGAATTTTAACCCCTTGACCTCATGGGAATCTTCATTCTCCATTGATCCATTATTTAGGGGGCAAATATAACTGAGGCACTTCTTTATTTCCCGCAGTTATCTTGGAGTCGATTACCCGGTTTGATTTAAGAAATTCTGCTGTAGTTCGTTTGATTTTGTAGATATCGAAGGGAGACTTTGTTAGAATTTGTTGAAATTGAAAGGGGACTTTCTTGAGAATTTTTTGATATAGAAAGGTTAAATTTATTAAGATTTTTTTTTAATACAGAAGGAATTAGCGCTTAGACAAGTATCAATACAAACACGTCTGGAAATTTAATTTTAAAATAATCTAGTGACCTTTGTAGGTCATAGATATGAAGATTTGTTTGCTGAATTTATTAGACAAATGAAAACAACACACGCATGTCTGACAATAGCCATAACACACACACATTTATGATCACACTCACACAGATAGGATCACAAACACACAGATACGATCATAAACACAGATAAGATCACAAAAATGAAGATGCGATAACTTAGATCAGAACTGGGATGCCGGTTGCCTCAGTCACCAGCCTGGTAGCGAAAACAGCTGTCCTGGACAAGCCTACTCCGCTATAATACAGTGTTTTATGTCCTGTGCAGTTACAAGACATATGTTGGTGTGCAGTGCAACTACAAGTCATATGTTTGTGTGCAGTGCAACTACAAGTAATATGTTTGTGTACAGTTAAACAAGCCATATATTTGTGTACAGTGAAACGAGTCATATATTTGTGTACAGTGAAACAAGTCATATATTTGTGTACAGTGAAACGAGTCATATATTTGTGTACAGTGAAACGAGTCATATATTTGTGTACAGTGAAACCAGTCATATATTTGTGTACAGTGAAACAAGTCATATATTTGTGTACAGTGCAACAAGACATGTTTGTGTACAGTGCAACTACAGGACATATATTACAAGTTTAAACTGATTTCTCATCTTGTTCAGGACCTGCCCACCACGTTCAACAGGGGAATGTTGTTTAACGTTGGATTCCTCGAGGCTCTCAAGTCAGCTGACTTTGACTGCTTCATATTCCATGACGTGGACATGATTCCCCTCAACGACCGTTGCCTGTACAGATGTGCTGGCCATCCACGACACCTCACGGCGGGGGTCAGCAAATGGAAGTACGGGTGAGTGAGTTATGTGGGATTGTTATGGTTGTCAAACCAACAGTTCTATAGGATCAGTAGGAACACTGAGATAAGAAACGTCTTTTCATTACACAATAGGCATTATTTTCTGTGATAATAATTAGAATTATTATATATAGTCAGTTGTTATGGACTGCAAGAAAGCTTTAAGTAGATTAATAAGTTACAAAGCAGGTATTGCAAGTAAATCTATGCATGTCAAGCTTTAATTATTATTTTAAAAATACAAATTTAAATGTTTCGGGAAATGCCTTAATGAGTAGAATAAGAAACCTTAATATTATTATGAATTATATTTATATAATATATATTTGTTTATCCTACCTAAACTTAAATTTAAAGGAAGGAGAAGAATAAGAATGGACACAAATTCATCAAAAAAATACAAATCAGAAAAATATAATGGTTTGATGTATACTTCATATATGTTACGTGAGTGTGTATGTGTGAAAGAGAGAGAGGGAGAGAGAGAGAAAGAGAGAGAGAAAGAGAGAGAGAGAGCTCAACAGAGACCACCAGACAGCATTGGCAATGCGAAACAATTTTTAGTGGAACATATGGTTCCGCTTTTGTGACAACTTTGACATTTGTAAGATCAATTCTGCGTTCACCAGCCGAACAAAAACCTGTCGTGGGTCGGATTCGGCCCGTGGACCATTGTTTTGCCAACCCTCGACCGTACACGATTATAACACCTCAGAGGTGTTCATCAGTCGATCGCGATCGTCATTCGTCTCAACACCAAATAATCCCGTAATAGGAGAATGGTTGAAGATCTGTACATCATCTGCTGCCAGGATCAATGACACTATATTCATGTGACCGTCTTTGTCTGTTTCATCCGTGCCCATGTCAATACCAGCTGTCCATAGGACAAAGGTGTATTAATTAAGGTATAGCTGTTCATATATTGACCATGCGTGATGATTCCCCAATGGTGCAGTACTAGACACCACATGAATTTTATAGTTTTTAAACATCTGACAACCGGGAGGTTTTTAAATAGTTTTTTTTTTTTAAATTTAAATACTTCATTTTCTTGAACACGTATATTTAGTAAAGAATCACGGTGTAGTAGATATTATTTGACATTGAAAAATTGTTGTCAACTCCCAAATTTAAGATATTAGCAGAAAAAATACATACCTATTTGGTAACTAATATATAGCTTTATCAGCTACTATGAGACAGCTCTATTGAGACTTATATAGACCATTCATTAGCTAGCATGGGACAGATCTATTGAGACTTATATAGACCATTCATTAGCTAACATGGGACAGCTCTATTGAGACTAATGTAGACCATTCATTAGCTAACATCAGACTTATGTAAATTCATTAGCTAACATGGAGCAGCTCTGTTGAGACTAATATCGACAATTCATCAGCTAAATTGAGACTTATATAAACGATGAATTGGCTAACATGAGAATCCTCTATTGAGACTGATAAAAACAATTCGTTAGTTAATATCAGACAGCCCTGTTTAACGGCTGCATAATTTTCAGACTGCCCTACCCTGAGTATTTTGGAGGTGTCGTGGCGTTCACAAGGCATCAGTTTGAAGCTATCAATGGAGACTCCAATCTTTACTTTGGATGGGGTGGAGAAGACGACGACTTGCAGAGAAGGTGAACAAATAATTACATTTCATAATGGGAGGGATGACTCCTGGGCTTGTCATTGTTATTAAAAGTGATGTTGACAGGTCAAACTTAACGAGGCATGGAGCAGTGACGTGGAGCTGAGGCATAGAGCAGAGGCCTGGGGCAGAGATAGACATTGAGCAGATACAGACATGGAGCAGAGATGGAGCTGAAACATATATGGAGCAAAGAAATACATGGAGCAGAGACATTGGAGCAGAGACATGGAGCGGAGACATGGAGCGGTGACATGGAGCGGAGACACGGAACGGAGACATGGAGCTGAGACATGTTTGGACAATATTTCAAACAAAAGCCAACTTTTAAAGAGTTATTTCCCTTACTTGTCTTGAAAGCATCGCATCTTGTTTACATTCGTATACCTGACACACATGGTGAACAATTATTTTGGAAAAATAATTGTTTACAATTTCTTTCTTTCTACATGAATTGTTTATGGTCAAGTTGTCATAAAGTCGCACATTTTCATTGACATTCTGTAAGTTTCAATTAAAATAAAATCCCGAAACATTCATAATCTTATCATCATTTTGTCGAACTGTTTATTGACAAATTGTGATCACTAATTTGTTACCGAGTTGGATTTTAAAACAAATCTCATGTGTTCTCAGAGTTGCGGCTCACGGCTTCAAGACGCTTCGATTCCCAGCAGAGATTTGCCGCTATGAGATGATCAAACACGGGTCAGATGTGGGCAACACCCCTAATCCCAAGAGGTATTGGTGCAGTGTTTCATAATTGTGACCTGTTTTACGAGGATTCTAACGCAAAGGTGCCGGCATCCCCGGGGTTTGCCATAATCCACCATGTGTGTGTCAGAATCCATCAGGTGTGCCAGAATCCATCAGGTGTGTCAGAATCCATCAGGTGTGTCAGAATCCATCAGGTGTTTCAGAATCCATCAGATGGATCAGAATCCACCATGCAGGTATGCCAGCATCCGCAAGGGGTGCCAGCATCCATCAGGGGTGGTTTGGCAGTGTCACGGGGTGGTTTGGCAGTGTCACGGGGTGGTTTGGCAGTGTCACGGGGTGGTTTGGCAGTGTCACGGGGTGGTTTGGCAGTGTCACGGGGTGGTTTGGCAGTGTCACGGGGTACAGGAACAACCAGATAATTAGGTTTTTTTTCTTTAAAAAAAAACATTAAAAAAACAGATTAAAGAAATATGTTTTTAATTTGAGAAGGGGGGGGGGCACTGCAAAAAAGACAAGATTCCCTACTTTAATGTTTTTAAAACTTCATGACCGACATTTGTCTCTACTTTTCCTACCCGCAGGATGAAACTGGTCAGCACGTCCGTTGAAAGAATGCTAAAGGACGGACTCAACACAACAACCTACGAAGTGACAAAGTACGACAAGAAACACCTGTACACTTGGATCAACGTCTTTATAAATAGAACAGAAGTTCTACAAGGTGCTGTGACTGTCAAATAAACATGTATATCCGCCACACAGCCCCACCTTGCACAAAGGAACGTATGTGTGAAAAATCTCCACATTATAACATATATTCTTTACGTGTGTCCATACGTTGATCACGTCAACCCATAAGGTCATCACGTCAAGCCATATTGTCATTACTTAAACCCATATTGTCACCACTTCAACCCATACTATCATCATTTGAACCCATATTGTCATCATTTCAACCCATATTGTCATCATTTCAATCCGTAATGTCATCACTTTAACCCATTTTGTCATCACTTCAACCCATATTGTCATCATTTCAACCCATATTGTCATCATTTCAACCCATATTGTCATCACTTCAACCCATATTGTCATCATTTCAAACCATAATGTCATCATTTCAACCCATAATGTCATCATTTCAACCCATAATGTCATCATTTCAACCAATTTTGTCATCACTTCAACCCATATTGTCATCACTTAAACACGTCTTTTCTCTTTTCTCCCATGCATTTGTTACTTATGCCTATGTGTTTATGACGTGTGGCCAAAAGCTCAACATGGGTGGGCTAAAATCGTACGGCTTTATAATATGTATTTGAACCTTTAGAACTGCTGTTGTCAACGTGTCACCTAAGACCATCGGAAAACACATCTTTATGAAGTAGCAACGGAAATAGTTTTATGGTTGGGGGTCACTACATCATGTTGAACTGTATTAAAGGGTCACGACATTAGGAAGATTGAGTACCACTGCTTTAGAATATCAAAGCTGCATTAACATTGGGCAATGTGCAATAACTGGCTCCATTTATTTAGTAATCAGAAGATTTCATCCCTTTCTTTTATGCTGTGGCTTTCTAATTTTAAATCTTAACGAGAAAAGTAAAAAAAAATGGTTAAATATTTTTCCGTGTGACAAGCTAATATTACATGATAGGTATTGAGTCATTTTTTTTCCACAAGCCACCTAACATTTAAACAGTGTCAGAAAGTCTTATTTTAGCCGTCGAACCGATTATAGCGTCAAGTGGCCACTAAATAAATTATGGCGTCAAGTGGCCATCAAAGCAATTGTAGCGTCAAGTGGCCATCGATAACCTATTATAGCGCCGACTGGCCATTATAACATCAAGTGACCCTCTAACCAATTATAGCGACAAGTGGCCATCAAACCAAACATAACGCCAGGTGACCAGGCTTCGGCATGAGTTCATGCAAAAGGTTTGCCTGTCTCTTCTATCCTGTTGATACTATTGAATTGTAATTTTCGTAAAGTAGTACGACGTCATCAAAACCAAACTTTTGTTGATAAGGCCTTTCCCTGAAATTTCTATATCTTCTTATCTTTCAGGCACTCTTGTATGGAATATCAAACATTAATTATCATGTCACTAACTAACAAACAGCAAGAAACAAACCAAAACATTTTCATAATCCATTTTTGTCCCAATTATCTATGTCTAGATCAGGGGTCGGGAACCTTTTTGTCTGAGAGAGCCATGGACACCACATATTTTGAAAAGTATTTCTGTGAGAGCCATACATTATGTTTAAAACTAAAAATTCAAGAAAATGCGTGCATTTTGTGTAATTTCAACACTAAAAATGCAATAATTGTGTCTCTGAATTCTTTTTAATAACATTGTTATGCTGTTGCTAATCAATAATGAGTATTTCTTACCATTAGTGCGATTTTTTTAATAATCGAACATTTATCTGCGAGCCAGATGCAGCCATCAATAGAGCCACATCTGCCTCGCGAGCCATAGGTTCCCGACCCCTGGTCTAGATGAAAGCAATTGTCTGAACTAGTAGTCGAGCTTCATGGTTCTTTTCAGAAATCCAATGTGTCCTTATTCATCTCTTTCAGAAAACTTAAGTGTTTTTTTTTTATGCATTCCAGAAATCTAACGTGATTTTATTCTTCCCTTTCAGAACCACCAAGTGCTTTTATTCTTTCCTTTCAGAACCACCAAGTGCTTTTATTCTTCCCTTTCAGAACCACAAAGTGCTTTCATTCTTTCATTTCAGACCTTTGGTGTGTGTTTATTCATTCATTTCAGAAATCGAAAATGTCGTTTTCAAAATAGAAAGGGCAGGGAATACATGTGTATAGAAAGGGCAGGGAATACATGTGTATAGAAAGGGCAGGGAATACATGTGTATAGAAAGGGCAGGGAATACATGTGTCCGGAAAAAAAAATGAAGCAAAAATATAAATAATCGTTGACCGATTTCTATTACCGCGTAATTATTTGATGGGAGTTTAAACAATGAATTGTGTGTAGATATTCAAATAACGCGCCAACTCTAATGTTGCATTTGCACGACACTGGTGCAGCTCAACTATATACAACTCAATCTTAACATCTGGATTTACTATATCTTAAACCTGTACTTATCAAAGCTTATTGTTAACTTAATGTGGTAGAGGTTAAGGAGATCACTTTTACTTCCTCAAAAATGTCTGATACCCAAATTGTCATTGAACTAAACTTGTGTTTACAGCCTAGATTCATGTTGCCTGTTGGTCAATTAAAATGCAGTTCATCCAGTATTGTGTCCACGGCCTAGACCCGTACTGCCTGTTAGTCCATTCAAATGTAGTATATCCACGGTTTCACTTTACTTTCAGTTCTTCCTGCAACTATATATCAATACTATTGAAAGATTTCAATAATTCACGACATTTCACATAAAATAATGCGTTAAGATTATCTAGTACCAGCTGGGGCAACACAAACACTTTGTTGCTCGAGTTATCTACGGGAAGATGTGCATTACCTATAATAATAATTCCAGGTGTCGCTCTGTATACCCAGCATTGCTTAGTTGTATCGGCTCTGTATAGAGTCGGTGGTGACGGGAACTGATGGTGTTGTCGAATTCTTGTAAGTTGTCAATGAGCGTACAAAATTAGTTACAACCATACCAGTGAATACCCCGTGACTGCTTAAAACCCTTCCAATTTAAAAAAATAAATAATTAAATTGTCTCAAAATTTCAATATATTCATATATAATATTACCAATGTTTTACCCCTTAACCCCATTGGGACAGAGAAGATCCCCTCGGGAATTATTATGCTAGATTATCAAAATATTGAGACATTTAGGATTGTACCGGTTCGAGACAATCAACAGCATTTATTTTTATAATGTTACTTTTTTGATGATTAAATTCGATTTTAATTGTTCAAAATCTATTGAAAAGAAGATGTGTTCTTATAATAATTGGTGTTTTGATAATAATGACATGTGTACCATATTATGTGACAATATTAATGAGTATAATATAACTGTATAATGAAACCGTATGTTTTATATCTATCTATATATATAATTCACCAGAAGAAGTAGGGCAAACAAGACGCAGGCTATAAATAGATACGTCAGAGCAAGCAAGCAAGACACAGGCAAACCCTCCCCTCGCTTCCCTTGCCTGCGCACCGCTGTGGAGCTACCGCCCCCCTCCTGCACCACCCTCGCTTGCCAGCCAGCTCACGGCGTATGCTAAGCCGCGGGTCGGCGTGAAATAAAAAGAGTGCCATGATGTATCATGAAAAAAGGGGGGAAGGGGTGTATCGAAATTGGCATTCGTAAATGTGCGTAACTTAAGTTCACGTTTTTGTCAAGTAACTTTAGTAGATGGGAAGTTCACGCATTGCTGTCGCCAATGTTTGGCGGGCTACATCTAGTATATATAATTCGTCAGCGAAACTAGGGCAAGACAAGAAGACAACGACGCAGGCTATATATAGAGCCCTCTCTTTCCTTGCCTCTCGCTTGCCTCTCGCTTGCCAGCCATGCGCACACCCCAACAAGCTCGCGGCGTCGTATGCTAAGCCGCGGGTTGGCTATATTTATAGAGTTCATGGACGTGAAATAAAAAGTGTGCAGTGACGTTTCCATGAAAAAAAAATGGGAGGGGGAGGGGTATCGCAAAATTGGCATTCTTAAAGGTGCGTAACTTGAGGTCACGTTTTTGTCAAGTGACTTTGGTTGATGGGAAGCTCACGCATTGCTGCCGAAAATGTTTGGCGGGCTATATCTAGTTATTTATAATGTTACAGTGGGTACAATTGAATTTCATTGATGTGACAGTGGGTAAATTTGTATTTCAAGGTAGAATTTGGATCGTTTTATGCCGGATTTTGTATGCCATGTTAGAAATGAACATGTTGTATTTTGTAGCTATTTAATAATTTTAAAAAAAATAATAATAAATTTAAAAAAATAAAATATATTGATTTCCCATGAGTAATTTAATTTCAGCTCAAGTGGATAGATATATTTTAAAATAATTATTGCCTCGTTCGACAATAAAATTAATACATTTTTAAAAACGTTTTTCATGCATGTCAGGTATAACCGATTTCAACCCAGCCATTCTGCTAAGCGTTTAGTTACATATTTATATTTGTTCTGAGAGAGCTGCACTGGCTGCCGGTCCAATGCTCGCATAGAGTACAACATTGCAACTTTGTGCTACCGCTGCTTACATGACCTGGCGCCGTCTTATCTCAAAGCACCCATGACACCTTATGTACCCCACTAGACAACTCCGCTCATCCGAGAGTTGCGAATTCTCGACACCACGTTTTCGCCTTGAGACTTACGGAAAGCGCACTTTCGCATTTGCTGGTCCAACAATTTGGAACGCCATTCCTGTCGCTCTCAGAAACAACCAGACACTGGAGTTTTTTAAAATCAATTTAAAGACACATCTATTTCGCAAACACCTTCTGGGATGATTGTCTACCATTTTTTTTCAGTTAATGCATATTGGCTGTGTTGCTTAGGGTTGAAATGGCTAGAAAGACTTTGACTTGGTATGCTTGTAATTAGTTTTTGTAGTGTTGCGTTTGTTTTAAATGTGGTAAATTATAGATTTGTTTTTTTGTTGACATTGTACCGCGCTTCGAGCCTTTGGGGATGAAGCGTGTTTTTGAAATAAACTTTATTATTATTATTATTACTATTATTATTATTATTATTATTATATATATATATATATATATTACAGAGTTAAAAAAAATGTTGACCACTTGTCATGAACTACAAAGACACGTCTGTACAAGCAATCTCAACACCAACCACTTTTAAATATTTTAATATAGTTTTTTCAAAAATTATTATAATGTACATTTTTATTTTAAGCACGAAGATGAATATTCTAACCAAGATAACATTTTAAAATTAGAACAATTTAAACACAAGGCATCTAAATACAAGACATCTAAACACAAACAATCTAAACATAAGACACCTAAACACAAGATTTCAAACGTTTTTTCTCAAGCACATTAAGTAGCCTTGGGAGCACAGCTGCCTAGTAAACCTTTACCTTGGTCCGGGAGCTCATGCCTCTCATTCGTCCATATATTCAAAGACATTATCCAAATGCTGCGCTGGATCTTGCAGTTCGAAGATTCACCTCATCATCATTGGTTACAGTGTGCTGCCAGCCAGGGTAAGAAAAGCTGCTCACAACCTTTAGCCTTTCCACATGTTGGACTAGATGTGAGGTGTTCGTGAAACTGGTTAGTACAGAACCTCAGTATTCATTGAGTTAATGGTAAGACCAAAGTTTGTGCAGGCATCCAAGAAGTCAGCAACACTGCACGGTACATCGGAATTTGATTCAGCATTGAGGACACTGTCACCTGCATACAAAAAGTCCATAATGAAGTCGGTCCGGACTTTCAACTTAGCGTTTAGTGTCTTGAGGTTAAAAACATCACCTTCAATTCCGTATCTGATGCCAATTTCAATGGCTCCCTCGCTGAAAGCACTAGACAGCATGGCAGAAAACACGAGGCTAAAAGTGCCAGGAAGCAGCCTTGTTCTACTTCATTAGACTCAGAGAATGTTTGAGAAATCTCTCCATTTTCCTAGACCATAGCCTGTATACTATCATGAAATTGACGAAGTATTGAAATGAATTTTTGAGGAATCCATATTTGACCCTGTGATCTTCCCGACACCTTCTCTGCTGACATTGTCAAAAACCTTGGTTATGTCCACATAGGTGGAGAAGATGTCAAAAAATCTTGTTCCTGAAACGTGTCCTGCAGTTGTCTGGCCGCGAAAACCATGTCGATGGTTCCACGCTCTTTGTGAAAACTGCGTTGACTTTCTGGCAGTAGACCATTCTCAAGGTGGAAATGCTGTCCGGGTTGGTCAATTGATTTCTGGCACGGAAGGTCTTAATCTCGCCACGCATCATCCTAACAAGGAAAATTTAGAATGTAAGCACAGGATAACTTTTCAACAACACGTTTGCCATAGATTTAATATTGTACAAAACAAAACCTTGTCTGTTGGGCAAAAAAATTCCAAGCAGCGACATAAAACATTAATTAATAAATTAAATACAAAATAGATTTTCTGAACTCGACTTATAATAAACTGTACAATTATATCAATAAAACCACTCCGGCTGATTTTAAAATACATCTTTTTTACTATTAATCTGTATGAAATGGCTGAGATTCCCAGGTTCTAACGTCTAAAAATTCTAAAATAAAGATAAACTGAAGAAAACATCCCTCCTATTTCAAGAAATACAGTTGACAGAATTTTAATTAAACTTTACCCACGCCCGTTGTATATATATATATCTATATATGCAAGTGTTATTGTGTGAAAATGTCCATTATATTCCCGGGCTAAAGCTGCCTCCTTAGGAAAAAAACCGAAAGTCCATGTCCCAAACAGTTTTGAACTATTTCTATATTTCAACAACAACAAAATCTAAAAAAAAAAAATTTGAAAATTTCGGGCTTTAGTGTTTAATTGGCCATTAAATAATTGTCATAATTCCAACACATAAATGAGAACTTTTAATCAAAATATTGTTTTTTTACATTATTCAGTTGTTAGTCTTATTTTTTTATTTCATATGGAGCTACCACAAAGCAAAGGAAAAGCTGCAACGACAAACAAGTGCCTGATGCCATTCTTTCCCCGAATAGAAAGTCATGGTTCGTGGACAGAGTAGGGCCCTCTAGCAATCTATGACATATTGAGTCATGATTTGTGCACAGAGTAGGGCCCTCTAGCAATCTATGACAGATTGAGTCATGGTTTGTGGACAGAGTAGGGCCCTCTAGCAATCTATGACAGATTGAGTCATGATTTGTGGACAGAGTAGGACCCTTTAGCAATCTATGATAGATTGAGTCTTGATTTGTGGACAGAGTAGGGCCCTCTAGCAATCTATGACAGATTGAGTCATGATTTGCGGACAGGTTTGGGCCTTCTATTGAACTATGCCAGAATAAGACATGACAGAGTTGGGCCTTCTATCAATCCACGCCAGAAGAAGTCGTGACAGAGTTGGGCCTTCTATCAATCCACGCCAGAATAAGTCATGACAGAGTTGAGCCTTCTAGCAATCTACGCCAGAATAAGTCGTGACAGAATTGGGCCTTCTATCAATCTAAGTCAGAATAAGTCATTACACAAGAAATACAATAAATAAATTGGGTACTGATATATTATCTCTGCGATTTATGGATAAAGTACTGCTGAGCCATCCCATATGAAAAAAAAGTTTGAGAAGCCCTGAACTTAACAATGTCAGGGCCATGCTACCTGTAGTATGTCATATCTGAGTTTGACTTCATTGAATACCTGAAAGACCTGTCGTAGCATCAACATCTGACGTTTATACAAGAGGACATGATTGTGTGGGGAATAAAGAGTAAGTGCCCTTGATGGTTAGGTGCAGTCACTGTACCATTAGGAAAGGACCAATAGCCGTACCTTCACCCCGATTTTTCAAGTGGGCCTAACTCTTGAAACCTAGATTATCTACTTTGTGTCTTCGCTTGTCTACTCATGTTCAAGGACTCCACCTCCCCCAAAAAATCCACATGTTTTAAGACAAAATTTTGATGTTTGACCAAAGTGGAGTGCTAAGTTTAATAGCCAGTCTTTGAAATAGTCAGTTGGTTGTTTTATTCTGTAGTTTGGATGCAGAAACGTAGTTCGTTGTTTATTCTGTAGTTTGGAAACAGAAAAGTAGTTCGCTGTTTATTCTGTAGGCTGGAAACAGAAATAATTAGTTTTTAAGGTAAGTTGGAAACATCAATAAATAGTCCGATGTCGGAATATGACGCTGTTTATTCTGCAGGCTCGAACATAAATCATTGGCTCTTTATTTGCCAGCACTGAGACATAAACAGTTTTTGTTTATTCTGTAAGTTCTAGATATAAATAGTCCATCATTTAGTTGTCAAGTCTGAGATATTAATGACGCGTGGTCCATTCAGTCGTTGTAAGTTGTAAAGAGAGCATTTTTCATGATTACGTAATGCGTTTCATCTGCAGGTTTATGTTGTTAGTTCAAATAAGAACTGAATGATTCCTTGTACGCTTAAAAACAATTGCTTCACTTCAGTTCAACCTTTCCACCCCCCCCCCCTTTTTTTTTTCCCATTCTCAAATTCTTCTTAAGTTCAGGTGCTTAAACAAAGAATAACCACGTTTTCCTGGTATACTGGAATGTTTTATTTATTTACTCTCCACAGAGAGAAACATTTTTTTTTGTTTGAAAGTATCCAAAATTGGTTGTGTGAATTTTCAACGTCATGTCAGGAAGGAGAAAATGCACGTTAATGTTGTTGCTATTGTCAGGTAAGAGTTTAATTAACACATGTTAAATGTTTTTTGATATTGTCAGGCTGGAGTTAAAGATTTTGCGATGGTCAATTTGATGACTTAAGCTTTGTAATTATATCCAATCATCTTTGGGTTTACATCCAATCATCTTTTTGTTTATACCCACTCATCTTTTGTTTATATCCAATCATCTTTAGGTTTATATCCAATCATCTTTAGGTTTATATCCAATCATCTTTAGGTTTATATCCAATCACCTTTAGGTTTATATCCAATCACCTTTAGGTTTATATCCAATCATCTTTATGTTTATATCCAATTATCTTTATGTTTATATCCAATTATCTTTATGTTTATATCCAATCATCTTTAGGTTTATATCCAATCATCTTTAGGTTTATATCCAATCATCTTTATGTTTATATCCAATTATCTTTATGTTTATATCCAATCATCTTTGTGTTTATGCCCAATCATCTTTGTGTTTGTATACAATCATCTTTGTGTTTATATCCAATGGATGTCAGAAGTTGATACACAATATCTCAACTGTTGAAATGCTGTCGTGTGGCCCAATATTTCTAAATAAACTATTATACGCAGATTATATACCGATGGGATTTTTAAGGCTGGCGTATGTTTCATGAAAAGATGTGTATTTAATATGTTAAGTCTGTTTAACATATAGTTTTATTTTAAAACATCTCTGGCAGACGTGTTGATGACGTCATCGAGTCGGTGTTTGGTGGACAAGTGTATGGTACCAGATGAGCGAACTCTATCGGAAACGTGTGCGTAAGTATAATAGAAGATGAGTCGCACTATAACTAGTTGTCTGCCATTGTCATATCAAGTTGTCTTCTCTTGTCAACATAAAAAATTGTCTTCTCTTGTCACATCTCATATCGTCCTCTGTTGTCATGTCACTAGCTGTCTTCCCGTTTCTTCTTATTATATTTGAGGGGCCCACAATCAATGTGTTGATCATTCTGGCTCCTGGTTTAAATTCAGAGTTTGCCTTCTCCTAGATTCATGTCATTAGTTTTATTTTCTTGCCATTCCAAAAAGTACATACACTACTTGGCATGTTATAGCTTTCCATTGTTTGTAATATCACTGACTGTCTTCTCTTGGTCTTATGTGCGAGTTATTTTCCCTTTTTATCATTTCCCTAGTTGTCTTCTCATGCTGCAACGTCACAAGTTGTCTTCTCTTGGAAAAAATATAATTAATTCTATATCAAATTCTGATCTAAGTTTCCAGAAAACACAATCTCACAAACAGCCGAAACAATCCTATCGTTTTTGTGTAGTTAACATTAAAATAAACGAATGCATGTTTCGTATAACAGGGGACTACCGTACCCGACAGAAGAACGCACCTGACACACCTCTTTTAAGGGAATGAACCCCACACATTTTGTTAAAGCAACCTATTGACTGGGCCATCTTAGAATCTAAAAAAAGATCATTACTAAATAATGATTGTTATGAGACTAATATATTTAATTTATATGTTAGAAATGAAAGGAACTAAGACGCCTGTTGTCTAAGTATGTATTTATTAAGGTGAAGATTTGTTCTTATTACGATTCCTATGAAGATGAGTGTGATTACGATTCCTATAAAAAATGTGTATTATTACGATTCCTATGAAGATTTGTTCTTATTACAATTTCCAATCTCGATGCCCACAGGCAAACTGTCGTCTTTGTCGAGTGTTTGAACGTGACCATCGTCCAGAACGACCAGTGTGACGATGACCTCAGGCTCGCGTGGAGGGGCACGATTGAGGCCATCACGGCGACCCTCGTCGAAAACAGATGCCAGAACAATTACAGTTAAGTCTCGATAGCCAGGCCACGCAATGACGCCATCAGCTCACCTAAAGTTTAATGAAACATGAAAGATATGACAGACTGTAATGGAAACCTTTAACTATTTATGTGATTACAAATTCCATATACTCAAAAACGTAATAATTCAAGATTTATTAAAAATTAAAAAAAAAAAAAAAATAAAAAAAAATATAAATAGCACAAAAGTAACCTTTAAAAAAATAATAACAAAAAAAAAATAAAAACGTAATAATTAAAAATTTATTAAAAATTAAAAAAAAAAAAAAAATCAAAAAAAATATAAATAGCACAAAAGTGACCTTTAGATAGATTGTCACACAACAAAGACTGTCATATTATCCAACATGTCACATTAATGGAATAGTCACTTTAAATTACGTATGACATTACGCGAGGCACCTTATCACATGTGGTGTCACAAAAATCAAAAGCTAGTAGAATTTAATGTAATTAATTATCATCACACTTGTCCCACTCCTCAGGTCACGCAAGATTTGACCACCTGACGTATGTGTACCTAGGACTGACCCTCACTATCCTGCTGCTTACCACGATGTAAAAAGCTGAGCACATGAGCCTGAATCACCGCAAATATTCTTGGAACAATGTTGTCTATCTTATTTAAATTATATTTTCTACAACAGTTCTGTTTAAAGAAACTCAAAAATGTGATGTGTTGTAAAAGAACAGGGCCTTAATCAGGGCTATTGGGCACAGAACACAGAGTTCGCGGTGGCGTAGGAAGCCAAAGGCAGAGGCGGGCCATCCACACTTGCAGCACTTTTTTTCTGATATGGAGTGGTAGAATTTTTTTTGCGAACTGCAGAGTTTATAAAATCCCGCTCCGGGCGGCACTGACCCTAACCACGCCACTGAGTGGACACTTCATATGAGTCTGATCTTAGGTTGTGGATCGCTGCAGCAATCGATTGCAATGTGGCGACTCGAGAAAATGTTGCGCTAAAATAATTCGCCAAACCTCTGTTTTTAGACATAATATGTTTACAAAATTCACGTACATGGCGCAGAATAGCCATATCTTATAATATCTTATAAGTTTGTTTTATCTGTTTATCTATTTTGTAACTTACTATAAAGAAGTATATAATTTATATTTCATAGAATTTTTATAGTAACTAATTGAACAACTAGGTAAATTAATAAAAAGGTTTTTCTATGACATTTACTTTAGAATCGCACACAACTTAAAGCAAAGCCTTGGGTTGTGTGTCTCAGCAAGTCTTGACATGACCTAGTTGTGTCTCAGCAAGTCTTGACATGGCCTAGTGTCTCAGCAAGTCTTGACATGGCCTTGTGTCTCAGCAAGTCTTGACATGGCCTAGTTGTGTCTCAGCAAGTCTTGACATGACCTAGTTGTGTCTCAGCATGTCTTGACATGGCCTAGTGTCTCAGCAAGTCTTGACTTGGCCTAGTGTCTCAGCAAGTCTTGACTTGGCCTAGTGTCTCAGCAAGTATTGACTTGGCCTAGTGTCTCAGCAAGTCTCGACATGGCCTAGTGTCTCAGCATGTCTTGACATGGCCTCGTTGTTAGGTTGGCGTCAAGAGTCCTCACGTATCTACCATCGAATGATAAAGAAACAAAAGTAAAGTGTGGGGCTGTGAGTTCAAAGGTCAATGTCACTAGAAGGGGAAAAAGGGGGGGGGGGGTGGGTCTTTATTTTGCTTTTTAATGGTAGTCAGTTGGACATAAATCTAATTATGAATAAACTTCAAGGCAAACTTCCCCGACGAGCCACTGGCAACTTGCTCATTACCTACAAATAAATCCCTTTAAACTAAAATGGTTGGCGTCAAGAGTCCTCACGTATCTACCATCGAATGATAAAGAAACAAAAGTAAAGTGTGGGGCTGTGAGTTCAAAGGTCAATGTCACTAGAAGGGGAAAAAGGGGGGGGGGGTGGGTCTTTATTTTGCTTTTTAATGGTAGTCAGTTGGACATAAATCTAATTATGAATAAACTTCAAGGCAAACTTCCCCGACGAGCCACTGGCAACTTGCTCATTACATACAAATAAATCCATTTAAACTAAAATTACAAAGAAATCGATCCAGTCAATGTATTTGAATTAATAATTATATCTCTGAGACAGTGTATCTTTATTCATCTACAAGTCAGTATATCTCACGAATCTCTATTTTTATGTAACTATATTTGTAATTTAAATCAATTTATTTGTCCTTATATTTTCAAGTAAGTCAATCAATAATTAGTTTTCTTTGTTGAAATTACGTAAGTAAAAGCGCATGATTACAGTCTGGTTAAGAAAACCCAAATACAAAAATTTGAAAGATGGAGTCCCATAGGCAGTATTGCATTGAATCAATTAAAATTCCGGCAATTCCTGCAACCTCACTGGTGTTAAGCTGTATAGTCCACTTGATTTTCCCATGAGCTCTACACCTGTGTGGGGACATACACTTAGATTGAAACACTAACAGCATACACTCATAACAGAATCACAAGTCATGTGGCGTCTGAACCTCCAGCGAAAATCACATTCTTATATCCTGATGGTTGGGGTGCCCAAAAAAATTTTTTTTTCTTTTTAAAAGTGTCATCCAGTATATACCTATAAGTCTACCTATAGTCAAGATATGATACCTCCATATACCCCTAATGCGACGATCACGCTGGATCCTTATTTCACTGAAACTCAAGACTTAGTTACTGCCTACGTCGTGATAGGTTACCGTAACGCTCATGACATTTAACCAAAACTTAAAGGTAAAATTATATTTTAATTAGCGTAATAGCCTTTTCTTTTAAACCAAGTTATTTTCTTGTTAGAATTTTGCCAGTTATTATCAACAGTGAACATTATCTTGATTTCAGTCCTAAAAATTCAACACTGTTTTGTTCACAAAGTATGGGTAAAAATATTGCTACTTTGACTTCAAGATCGATTAAATTAAAAAAAAAATTCAAACTACAATATTATATCTCAACCTCATATTAGATTTTTAGGGGAATTCATTACTAATATCATTGGATTCGGCTGTTAGGTCTTATTGTGCCACTAGGTAAGTTGAAGGTTACCCGTTAGCAATCAAATTATTTCTGCACGCGTCTCAACAATGAGTTAAAAGACAACAGTTACCTTCATATAAACATAAAGGGACCTTTCCCAAGATGTAACAGTCCCTCTCATTCGACATTTAAGTTTTTTTGTTTTCTTAGTGGCATGAGTCATTCAGCCGACATAGCTGTGTTGTTGTTGTTGTTTTTTTTCTACACGCGGGCCAACTTTCCAAGCACAAAAAGGACCTACAACACCATCAATTGTATGCTTTTTTAGTTAACACCTCAGTATATCATGTACAGAATTTTTTTTTATTCCTAAATTTCTCATAACTTTTTCAAAGAAAAGTTATTTTAATGGTGATAACTAAAAATAGCTTTCATAGTCTTTTTTTCTTCCTTTCTTTGTAGAGTTAGCGAAAGATTATGTGATGCTTAAAAAAACGGTTTAAAGCACATTCAAAGTTAGCCGCCACCTTTTGTTTGGTTAGTATGGCCTGACATTGACGTCATCGAGTCAACGTGCTGTGTCACTCCTTCCTTGTCCACGCCTTTTTCGGCTGTCAAGGCTGTTTACATTCGAATGTGTCCTATTTTTAAAAAAAATCTAAAATGCCATTATATGACGCAATTTATTGAATTTCTGTACTAGATTGTTTAAATTTGATTTCTATATAAAGGATGCATGCTTTCTTAGCTGCGAGACATAGAGAGACAGGGCAAGACATTTATATAGAAAGAGCGAGGGAGAGATTATATTTATGTAAATATATATATATATATATATATATATGTATATATATATATATATATATATATATATATATATATATATGAGACGTTTTATAACTGTTAGTGTACAGTGCAAGACAAAATGTATGATGATACCAAATAGCTCATAAAAACCTTTCATTTATATTTTGGATGCAGTTTTGAAACATAAATCCCCAAAAAGCTAAATCCCCTCTTCATACAGTAAGGTAGCGGTTTTTTTATTCACATGTTCTTATATTACAGCAATAAATGTCAAAGTTTTTTTGAATGAAAGAAAACAAAATTCCTGTGTTTTATTTCCAGACACCTTTAAAAAAATTCACTAAATTTTTACGCCTTAAGCGACAGGCGCCCGACGTCATCAAAGCCAAGACAACTTTTGTGCGTGGTTTCTGCTTGTCTAACTGTCACCACTTGTCGTGACAAAGATTAGCAACATCATCTTAAAGGAGCAGCTTTTTAAATCTGAAAACAAATACAAGACTATTGATAAGCACGTGTTTTCAAGCGACACACCTACACCTTCTTGCGACACACTACTGTGTCGTGGCACAGTTCTAAAAAGCATGGCATCGGAGAGAAAAAGTGCTGCCTTTACTTGGAACAATTAGCTGTGTCGGAGAATACACGCCTGCAATGATCTAGTTCCATTTGATTGTATCTAGCGCAGGTCATCATGTTTAATACACTGTGAGGTCAAGCACCCCTTCGGGCACAGGCTCAGAATTATGTCCCAAAGCATTATTTGATGGTTCGGAAACGATACAAAACCATCCTGATATGGCAATATTAAGGTTTTGACCATTGCTTATTAAATATGCAAATTAAAGCATGTGTACAAAAGTACACACTGTACATCAAGGCACTAAAATAAAAAAAACACATAATGACAACATGATAATTTCAGAAATCCATTAAAATTATGAACACAAGCCAAAGTTTGATTATTTAAATAATCCAAACAATTATCCTTAAAGTATTATATTATATTTTCTGATGCATATGACAGCAAAATGCGTCAAATAAATGCATACATGTGTAGAAAGTAGAGGAGATACACCATGTTCTACGACCTTACATCCTTCTAGTTTGCACCTTTGGCCTGACCCTTGGATTCAGAGGGGAAAATGACCAAACTGATCATATCGGACCTCTGAGACTGGTCTCTCTGCAGCCTTTACACGCTTTGGAGACGGAATTACAGTATCTAAATCAGGGTCTGCTTGCACTGAGTTACCAAGACCTTCTAGCGCTCTGGGTATACCAACAATTTCGCAAAGCTGTGGTGTGACCAATCATGCTTTCATCAACGTGTCTGCAACCTCGCTTCTGAAACTAAGAATATATTCAAACTATTTTTTAGGTGTACCATTTTGAATTTCAATGTCACGATGCTCTAACCCTAAATTTTAAAGTGCGAATTCTCTAAAAGGAAAAAACAACAACATTTGAACTGACCATTTCCTTGTTTAAACTTTAAACCTATACTTTGAAATAAAATAGTCCATTTTGCCAATCCGCCCAGTGGAAAAATTATCAAAACACATTTCTTAGTTGTTGTGTTTTCCTTCCGAGGAAAGATTTGTGCAAGACGGAGAACAACTGAGGCGCCAAGTCCCAAATGTTTTATTTTTTTATTTTCAGGAATTCCTGTTCCTGCTCCTTGATAAAGTTCAAAATCTATGGCTCGTCCAGATTTACCAACTATAACGAAATGGTTCACTTCTTCTGGAGTCGGTTTGCCTTTAATAGATTGTTTTGCAGGCACTTACTGACTCAGCCTCTGAATGGAATCATTTTCTCGTTGACTGAATAAAATTCCTTTCTCGGCAGCTGTAAGCAACGGGCTCTTATTGCCTCAAGGATGGGGTGAATTTTCCAGAATTTATTTTGCTACTCGCGTGGCTGAGGTTTTTCTCCAGCAAAAATGTGTCTGCTGTTTCGAAGCATTATATATAAGCATCAATTCTGCAACTGAACTGATTCTGGTGGCTTTTTTTTTTTGTCAATTACATTCTAATCCTTGGAAATTTTAAGTTAGCCATGATGAAAGAAATCGGAACAAAATGTACATTTCATCAGCCGTCGTATTTAATAACGTTTTACCGTTTTCATAGGCTGATATTTATTTGTTTGCTCCACACATTTTCAGCCTTGAAATATTTCAACAAATTTGGCAAGGAGATGAAGATACAATTTCAATATCAAGTTTATCTTTCCATGTGGTGCAAGGATTAAATGAGCCCTTGGGAGAGCGCCATTTTATTGAGGAATTTACTCCGGATATTGAGGGGCCGACTCCAGCATTGTCGTCTTCGTCACTCACAACATGATCGTAATCATCAGTACTTCGGTGCGCTACATCACCGGTGCTGTGCATTTCGTCACTCGAGTCATCTGACTCGGAAAAATCAAATTCAGAATCATCGCACATAGTCAGCAGTAAGACGTTGTCTTTGAGGTCCACCTACAAATAAAAAACAACAAAAAAAAAAAAACAAAAAAAAAACAAAAAAAAAAAAAAAACAAATAAAAATCAAATTCAGAATCATCGCACATAGTCAGCAGTAAGACGTTTTCTTTGAGGTCCACCTAAAAATAAAAAACAACAAAAAAAAAAAAACAAAAAAAAAAACCAACAAACAAAGACAACAAATACACGATATCAGTGGGAATAGAATGACTAAAATTGTATTATATAAAGATCTAATGGTATAGATTGCAAATGCATTTTAAAAGAACCTGTATTGAAATATCATTCTGATCAAACAAAATGGCTTTTGGCTCTAACTCTAGGGCAGATGAATAGCTTCATTAGCACTAACTAACGAGGGTTAATTGAAACTAGGACAGCTGTAAACTTTTTACTTCGATCATTTTACCATGTATTAGGCCTAGAAAATTTCTTTAAATTGATAAGGCTACTCATCAGATCCATTCGTAGCCAGTAAAATTCTAAAATGAATTCCTGATCAGGTCTCATTCTAATCAAAGTCTTTAGTCCAAGTGAAGCTCCGGTGGCCATTTCTCGTTTCATTTAATATTATTGATTATTTTTTTAATTTAATTGGAAACTTAATTAAGTCGACAGCAATGATACAAAACAGAACACTAACTGATGTCTACCTGGTGCAATCGCTATCAAACCCATTTCGCTCTTGACTTATGAGAAGCACCATGAGAAAAGTAAGTGCTCTTTACTATTTCAAAATTGATGAAGGACACAGAAATCTTTGTATAAATATACAAATCACATTTCCACAAAGAAACACGTTTTAAGTAGCATATCAAAATGGGTCATGAAAGTAAATCAAACTTTAATTAAATATTTAAATTTTAAAAAAAAACAAAAAAACTTACCTGAATGGATCTTCCACCCCTCCCCTCCCCCCATCCAACGAGAAGCCGTCGTCGATACAGAAGTATTCAGAATCTAAACGTAAAAAGATTTTCGGATTAAAAAAAAGTTGAATTAGTTGTAATAGTTATAAAAAATAGATAAACAATACAAAACAAAATGATTATCAAACATAAAATGATAGTTAAAGTCGTGTATACATATGTACACACCGTGTCAGAAGGGGTGATAATATATTGTATTCTTTACTGTAACCGGATTTACGCTAACTTTCTGTGGTAGTTTACGTTATCCGGAGAAAAAAATGTTATCCGAAACACCTAGGTCACAGGTCACAGGTCACAGTTATTTTGGAAAATCGATGCACTCTAAAGCCTCATGTGTAAGAGGAATTTAAATATCACAATTGACAATGTACTTATGTGAGTCTTATTGTCACTGTTCCGTTATGTCTCACATTTAATTGATGCTGAGATCCAATCAACATCAATCATCTAACACGAAATGGGACAAACTCAATAAACGTTTCTCTTGCCCTGGTGTTTCCAATTTAGAAAGATGATCCTCTGTAAGACAGTAAGGCTAGTTTGAACTTGTTGGAAATATGGGACAGGTTTGAAATATGAGACAGGGTTGGAAATTTGGGACATGATTGGAAATATGGGACAGAGTTGAAAATATGGGACATGATTGGAAATATGGGACAGGGTTTGAAATATGGGACATGATTGGAAATATGGGACATGATTGGAAATATGGGAAAGGTTTGTTAATTTAACTGGAAACGTGCGATTCAGTGTTGGCAGTTAGTTTTCAACGCGCTTTTCCGAATAATTTATTTCCAGTTTTGTTTTGGATGATTTTAAATTCTTTACGGTAAACACTTGGAAAATTTCACTCTTGAAGATTAAATTGAATCATTAAATTGATTCATTGATAAATTGGTTGATTCTGTATTCTTTATTGTAAACACTGGGAAAAATTCAATTTTAAATATTAAATTAATTCATTAAATTGATTCATTTATTTAAATGATTAACTTGATTGATAAATTGATTGATTCTGTATTCTTTATGGGTAAACACTGGGAAAAATTCAATTTAAAGATTAAATTGATTGATTAAATGTATTCATAAAATTAATTGATTAACTTGATTGAAAAATTGATTGATTAAAGTAATTTTTGTTAGACTTATGAAATTTCTCCTGTCGAAAGATTGTAGCAACAACAGTTTGTCCCGTGGGCATGAAAGTCAAATGCATTGAAAATCTCGCCTCTTTTTAACTATATTTTTTTATATGATTAGTACTCACAGCGTGCAGTGGTAGCTTGATTGATCTCAGAGTTGTAAAGTGGGTGTTTTAGTGACCAGTGCCCCAGACATGGGCTGTAAAATGGGTGTTTTAGTAACCAGTGCCCAGACAAGGGCTGTAAAGTGGGTGTTTTAGTGACCAGAGCCCCAGACATGGGCTGTAAAATGGGTGTTTTAGTAACCAGTGCCCCAGACATGGGCTGTAAAGTGGGTGTTTTAGTGACCAGAGCCCCAGACATGGGCTGTAAAGTGGGTGTTTTAGTGACCAGAGCCCCAGACAAGGGCTGTAAAGTGGGTGTTTTAGTGACCAGAGCCCCAGACATGGGCTGTAAAATTGGTGTTTTAGTAACCAGTGCCCCAGACAAGGGCTGTAAAGTGGGTGTTTTAATGACCAGAGCCCCAGACATGGGCTGTAAAGTGGGTGTTTTAGTAACCAGAGCCCCAGACATGGGCTGTAAAGTGGGTGTTTTAGTGACCACTTCCCCAGACAAGGGCTGTAAAGTGGGTGTTTTAGTGACCAGAGCCCCAGACATGGGCTGTAAAATGGGTGTTTTAGTAACCAGTGCCCCAGACAAGGGCTGTAAAGTGGGTGTTTTAGTGACCAGAGCCCCAGACATGGGCTGTAAAGTGGGTGTTTTAGTGACCAGTGCCCCAGACAAGGGCTGTAAAGTGGGTATTTCAGTGACCAGTACCCCCGACCAGTACTTTAAAGTGGGTGTTTCACCGAGCAGTGCCCCATAACAGGTCTGTAAAATGGATGTTTCAGTGACCAGTGCCCCATAACAGGTCTGTAAAATGGATGTTTCAGTGACCAGTACCCCAGACCAGTGATTTAAAGTGGATGTTTCAGTGACCAGTACCCCAGACCAGTGATTTAAAGTGGATGTTTCAGTGACCAGTACCCCAGACCAGTGATTTAAAGTGGATGTTTCAGTGACCAGTGCCCCAGACCAGTGCTGAAAGTGGGTGTTTTAATCATCAGTCCATCAGAACTGTACTGTAAAGTGGGCGTTTCAGTGACCATTACCCTTGACCTGAACTATAACGTGCATGTTTTAATCATCAGGTCTTTCAGAGATGTACTGTTGGTATTAAGGTTTTAAAGAAAAAATAAGCACCAACCACAGCAGATCCTCCTCTCCCCCACTGATAACGTTTCTTCACGGATTATATCGCTGGCCGACCATCAAATTAACCGGAAAGGTAAACAACGATTATGATCGATCGCGTGATCCGATTAGACGATTCCATTCCAGATGAAATCAAGCTAAAGCTTCTCAGGGCTGATTGGTAGACTCATGCATTCGCGCAGTGAGGAAAAAACAAAATACCAAAGCTAAATACTTTACTTTACAATAATACTGTGTTAACTTCTTAGCACTGTAATACTGTAATGCTAAATTCGTATCGCATCTAATCTACAACGCACCAATACTAATATCTACAATCTCAGGCTGACAATGCTCCAGTACTTATTTTTTCAAAGCAGTAATTACAACAGTTGCATTCTTGCGATTGCAATGCCACCATTTTTATGATAAAATATCAATGCCGCATGGCTGCAACACACCAATGATATACTTTTTTTCAGTTCTACAATCGCGATGCTACACGGCCGCTTAATTGCAACAGCCACACACACGTACACACACATATAACTGCTTTACTTTCGACAGAATTTTCCATGCTAAATGTAGTTTTCTCGTCTCAGTTTTGACCAACGTCAAACGACAAACTCTTGATAGCACTAACAAATACACACATTTTCGTTGGTGCGCTACAAAGCTAAAGTCAGAAAATTCTAGTGAAACAAGGTATGTGGAAGGGTGAAATGGAAAGATATAGAGTTCGATGAAAGGAAAACGTTTCGGCTCCTTCAGCAGACAGGTCAAATGAAGAAATAACACACCCCCCCCCCCAAAAAAAAAAAAAAAATTAATAATTTTTTTTTTTTTTTTTTTTCTTTAGTAGAATTGATTTTCTTTTAGACATTATAATGTTGAATTTGAGTCAAGTAAATATATTTAATTCTTACTTGTAAAAAAACCCGTTTCTTCAGAATAACTTTAACATGACAATATTATCGATACGTTTTATCCATTCTTATATCGATTATTATAGTAATAAAAATAAAAATTAACTTTTCCTGTAATTCCAAAGATTTTGACAAAATGTTCACTTTTATCCCCAAGGTGAGTGAATCACAACAAATGGCAGATTTTGTTTGCATCCAAAAGTTGATCACATCTCTTTCATGCCACTGAACCCCAAGATTTAAAGTACATGTCCACAAATATCTTAGCAGATCAATAAATTTTGATTTTATGCGACCTTTTATGTTGATCTTATTGCAGATGAGCGTGAGTAAGGAAAGGACGGGTGAAAGTACTGAACTATAATTAATGATTCAGGATTTTATGAACAAAATCGCTGGGGAGAAGACATTGAAGACAATGAATCTCAGTTTTTCGAATTGTAAATCACCCCCCC